>JBAMHW010000004.1:5532321-5568651 GCA_037177495.1 Rhadinocentrus ornatus
TGGGATAGGCTCCAGCTCACCCCGCGACCCCTAATGGGAACAAGCGGTACAGAAAATGACTGACTGACTGACTGACTCTCTGCCCATAGATGCTTCACATGAATGGAGCGTGTTGGACATCAGACTTCTATGTCACAAATGTGATGAAGGCAGTTTGGAAAATTTGTATAAAGAATGGCTCATAAATGAACGGCTCACAGCTGTGACTCGGTTCCCATCGTTCATTTAAAAGAGCCATTCAGAAGAATTGATTCGTTGATGACTGTCACATCTCTGGCAACAACTTGAGGGGCAGCTGTAGCTCAGAAGGAAGAGCAGTTGCCTTCCACCTGGAAGGTTGGTGGATTGATTCCAGGTTTCTCTGACATGTCAAAGTGTCCTTGGGCAAGACACCTAACTGTGCATACTGGGGTATGAGTGTGTGAATGGGTGAATGTGACAGGTAGTGAAAAGCGCTTTGAGTGGTCAAGCTGACTGGAAAAGCACAAGTCCATTTCCACATCCAATAATGAAGAAAAAAAGAAGTTGTTAAGTTTGGTTTTTAACCCTTGAAATGGTGCAGGGCACCAACAGCTCCAGGATTGTACATATTGAATGCCAATGCATCATGGAAGCAAAGTTTAAGATTGGAAACTTATCTAGTGTTGCTTTAATGCACAGAGCACTGCACATGCATAATTATTTTAAGGTTCAGGATGCATCTGGATCTGTTTTGGTGAATACTTTACATTCATGTTAAAGAAAACTTTATTTTTCCTTGAGTAGAGATTTTTCTTAAGACACAGAGTGATGTGCTAAAGGAAAGCAAAACTCATACCATGACAAACAATGACAATTTCACAGCAAAAAAAGTTGGAAATTGCAGGGGTGTCAGACAAAATAAATAGTATCATGGTTTGGGTTAATATTTAAATTTTGACCACAATAACATCATGTAAGGATGTATGCAGTCATTTCTGCCATTTTACATGTTACAGTGGAGAGTGACTGCTGTTTGTGGCATCTATTTCGGACCTCTATTCCTTGCGCTGCCAAGAAACCTAATAGAAAAACAGCTTAAAGGCCAAGTTGCATTAAAAAGGTCCTGACAAAATGTCTGCATGTGAAAATCGGTTGCTTCGAGCATGATAATTCTTCAGGTAGGGTTTCAAAAATCTGACCAAAAAAAGGCTGATAGCATTTTATATGGGATTTACGAAAGCTGGTTTTCATGATGTGGCTCATTGTGGATTTCACATGATGTTTTCTCTTCTTAAAGTTAATGGTTTTGTTTTTAGTTCATTTATAAATTTCTACTTTAAAATGCTTTCAAGTCTTAGATTTGGTGTCTAGAAGGTGCCTGTGCTGAAACTTTTCATTGTAGTCACCTATATGTTTAATAAGAACTTTTGATATTCTCATTAATAAAGACGAACGATCTAAATAAGCTTTTGATTGTTTGCCAAAGTAAAATATAAATTAATTGTGTTTCAGTTTTCTAATTCAAAAGCAACACAACAGGTAAGAATTGCCTCTATATCCAATAAAGGAAAAAAACTATGTGAACATTTCGTCTGCAGAATGTCATGATACCACATTTGTATTCTTTAAACACCCACACAACAATGTATGTTGTTCTCTCTCCTGTCACCGAACACCTGAGTGTTGTGTGTGGTGGTTTGTGAACATCGTCTCATGTTCCGTGATGTGTGCAGTGGGACTTGGCTTTTGCGTGTGAACGGTCCAAGCTAGAGCTTAAACTGCAGCTTACCTCTGAAATTCATCCAAAACCACCTTGATCCTCTTTCGACTGGCACTGTTGGAGACCTCTCCCTCTCTCTGTCTCCCTCTTCCAGTCTGGTCGTCTGTCTTTCCCCTGCTCCTGTGTTGTCAGCTTACTTATCTCTCCAACTTCCCTGAAGTATCTTGTTTCTCTGTCACTCTCTTCTGAAAGTGGTGTGTATGTGGGTGTGAGGGTGTATCTGCTATCTGGAGGGAATATCTAGAATTAACATAACCTTGTCTACCATTTATGTCTGCAAGCACATAACTCTGTTCCCTGACTTTACCTGGAAAAAAAGTGGAACTCTTTAGATGATGCTAAAAACAGAAATCGAAATAAGTTTCTTTCTCTAATTTTAAAAATCTGTGTTTTTCATTGAAACCTGCTTATTTGTGATGACATATTCATGGTAAATTGAAAGCCTGGAAGCTGAGTTATCATCTATCACGCACCCACATTTTCGGGAAAATATGGGGCTTTAAAGCAATCTGTCAGCAAGGAGAAGATGTCAGATCCCAGAATTCCTGCACTGATGTGCTGCATCACTGCAACCATCTCTCTAAATCATAGGTCTATGGAGATAACTCTATAACAGACACAAGCTGTTCACAAAATACAACTCACAAAACCCTAAATCAGAAAAGGTTAAGATGCAATGTCATTTTTCCACATTCTTTGACCTGTTGAGGACAGAATAAACTAAAAATATTATACTAAGTTATGAAATGCTTCAATTTTCATTATCTTCCTTTCTTCCTTCAAACCTGTGTATGTACATAAGAATAGAGCTATCTTCATTAAAAATGTCCTCCGATAAAGTTTAATCTCCAATAAAAGATCAGGATAGCATAAGGTTTCCTTTTTGCAGAGCAAAGTTTTCCACAGTAATCCTTTGCCCATGTTGTCTTGGTTTATGTCTATGTTTCTATTTATTAGGTTGTATTGTCTTCTAGTCTTGTGTTTTGGTTTCTTGTCCTTTTTTGTGGAGTTCTCCCCTTGTATGTTCTGTTCCCTTTACTTCCTGTTCAGTGGTCATAGTTTGCTGACTGCTCCACCTGCTCCTCATTTAGTAAGTTCGCCTCCTCAGTGCATAAATACCCAGTGGTTTAATTTGTTCTCTTGTCTTAACAGAGTTTCCCTCAGACTGGTTTGTTCTCTGTTTATTCACTTGGTTTGCTTTGCATTCTTCTAGCCTGTTGTAGCATTGCTTTTGATGTTGATCATTACATTTCCTGACACCTTCATCTGCCTTCCTCATGCAGTGGTCCTGCACATGGGTCTTGTCTCCAAACCCACACCTCACCGTGGCACATGTGGTGCTATCATCTCTGGATGAATGATGAGTCTTGATGCAATGCCCTCTGAGGGATCAGAGATAACAGGTATACTGCTTAGCCATGTACTTATGCTGTTAATGCACTTTAATTTCTGACCGTTCCTTGAATTTTATTTAATTATACTCTTTACTGTAAAGGCAAAACTACGCATAGCTTTCAAAATTTTATTTTTCTCTCACATTTATTGACTAACTGAAGAATTTTAGCCTTTCACAGATGTGAGCTGTCTACTAAATTGTGATTACAACCACCCGTTGACGTCACCTGTTTGAATAACTTATTTTTCATTGTTTTTATTAAATTGCTCATCTTAAATTGATCAATTCCAACGTTTTTGGACTGCGTAGCAACCCAGAAATGCATGAATTTATGTATATTAACAAATAAAACAAAGCTGACCAGAAAAAAAACTAACATTTGTTCATGTTGCCTGCAATGAAACAAAATACTCAAATATAGGATTGTGTTTAACATTGTAGCAGGATTTCCATTAATTTTGTATTAAGTGTTTAACCTACTGCTTTTAATGTCCACAATAGACTCTGCTACTGGAATTTTTCAGCAGGTAACTTGAGAGATGGTAGATGCCATATTTTAGCTTACAAATAGTTGCCCTGTGCTTCCAGGAATCCAAACTCAGAGGAGCATGAAGGAGTTTTCTGGCCATCTCAGTTCTCATTTAAATGCATTCTTTTAGGACATTTGCAGTTTATTTTGGGTGCATCCATCAGTCTCTTTCCCGTCCTCTTTACTTCTGCCAACTCTGTGTCAGCTGTGGATAAGCATTGTCTATTTTGTCTAAGTACCCCGTTAGGTCACAAACCACCCCCAAGGGAAGCTTGTGTTCTTTGGGCAAGACGCAACTTCGGGCTAAAACCACTGTCAACAAGAGGAACAATTTGGCTGGCAACGGCCATATTTACAGATTGGTGAACCACAGCTCCATTTAGAAGTGTTCTTTCGTCAGTAAACACCGCAGGTTAGTGAGTTTCTCAGATCTCAAAAGGAGAAACAAAGATAGAATTGTGCCATGCGGTCCAAAGTCGGTCTGTACAGACCGCGGCTCGGACCACCATTATTCAGAAGTTCAGTACAGCAAAATTTGATAATATGAGTTTGTCATGGCACGAAGCTTTGTCAACATTCCCCTATAACCAACTGGAATGCAGTCCCTCGAAAGGCTTCGCCTGTGGCCTCAGTTTGGAGAGAGTGTGGTGTATTTTCAATCTTGCCTTTTTATACAATCTTGAATATTGGAAGGGTCACTTCTAAAAATACAGTAATTTAGGCATTGTGTGTTGTTGTTGTTTTTTTTCATGAACAATTGAATCAAATCATCATTGGGCCATTGTACACATGCAAAGTATGCAGATGTATCAAGATATAGCAACCTTGAGTCTTGTTGACACACTGGCTCACATCATATTGTGGGCAGCTTGGTATGCAAACAGAGAACTGGTTTAGAGTTTGGGGTCAGAAAAGACTTTGAACCTCAACATACATCTGACAAAGTTATATCTTGGGCAGATGAGACCAATAAAGCAGCAGCACGTGGATGGATGGATGGATAGATAGATACTTAATTGATCCCAAGGGAAATTGTGTGGCTGTTGTTCACATTCACACTAATAAAAGATGGAATCAATAGAATCATAAAGGAAAAATACATATAAAATCAAGTGCTTCTTTTAATTGGATTCTTTGATGTGTGTATTTCAGAAGCTGTTGTGCTGCTCTTTTATTACTTTTTTCCTTTTGCTCTTTTCACTCTTCTTCTTTCACTTCTTTCCGACTCTTTCACAGTCAACAGTAATCTCACCTGTAATATTAATGCATCTCGCAGTGCACGCACACACTCAAACATTAGGTCCAGTTTCTTGACACACATCAGCACTTTACATTATTCACACGAACGCACACAGAACAGCACAAGCACACACGCATCCCTGTTGCGCACTCAGCTGGCAGATACACATGCACGCTGAGAAGCAGTGGGATGCACACACACACACACGTTTCAGTAATGTGCATATAGCCCTTATCTCTGTGGTTGGTTCATGAACAGACGCACATTTGTCACTTGGAATGTGCGTGGAGCTGGCACAGGGGAAAAGAGGTTAAAATTTTTGATCAGCGGCACGAAATGAAACCAGATATAGCATTACTTCAAGAAACTCATTTATCAAATTAACAATAGATCTTCTCTCAACAGCCCAGTGTCCACATGTGTATTCAGCTTGTTATAATTCTAGACAGAGAGGTGTAGCAACTCTTATTAATAGAAGGTTTAACTTTAAAAGGGGTAAAACATTCACAGAACCAAAGGCAGGTTTATAATAGTTACACTATCTATTCCAAATTTTATGTATTGCATATGCATATGGTCCAATGTTGATGACCCCTCCTTTTTTCACTCCCTCTTCACCTCACTCTATGGTCACTCGGATAACATACTAATTATTGGAGGTGATTTTAACATTATATTGGACAAAAACAGTTCCATAGGAAGTCATGAAGTCTGGAAATCCTTAGAAACTGTTAAACAGTACATGAAGGATTTTGGGGTTTTTTGATGCTCGGCGCTCTCAAAACCCCCGCATTAAGACAATACTCCTTCTTGTCTTCCGTTCAACATTCCTATTATAGATTAGATTATTTCTTAACTAGCAGCTCGTTGATGAGTGACATTTCCATCCTATCACCATCAGCGATCACGCACCAGTATCATTCACTCTGAGAAATAAGAATAATAAACCAGCAACTTGAAACTGGGGATTTAATACGTCATTACTTAAAGATCCAGAGTTTATCAGCTACTTTAAAAGAGAATGTTCCTTATATCTAGAAAACAACGACTTAGCAAAAACTTCCGCGTGTGTTCTTTGGGAAGCAGGAAAAGCAGTAATGAGAGGGAAAATAATTTCTTACTTGGCAGTCTGGATGAACCATGGTTAGATGTAGAGCAAGCATTGTGTAAAGATCTAGTTATCTCTGACCTGCCATTCACCAGTTCAGCCATCAAACTACAAGTGTTTTAAAAGCATTAATATAAGTTCCTCTTTAATGGCTTGATGGGAATTTCTAAAAAAATAACCAAGTCTTCACTTATTCCATGTAAGCTTACACCCATCTGGAACAACCCTGACTTCCTGCAGAACAAAAAGATTATTAACTTCAGTCAATGGAAAAATAAAGGCATTTTCTTTAATTTAACATTCTCACTTCACAATATGGAATCAGCAGCACTAAACTTTTAGAATATCATCAGCTTGAATCTATTATATGTAAAAATATACCGTTAACCAGTTTAACTTGCAGCTACCTATTAGGGTAAAAGAATTCTTGAAGCTCGATGCCCCAAAGCTATTATCAAAAATATATAGATTATTTTCTAAACTAGAAGACTCAATCTCTCTCCCAACTTCAAAATGGGAGGCTGATGTATCCTATAACTTTAATCAAAATGAAAGGTCACAAATTTGTTTAAACACATTTTCAATGAATAAGAATTCAAACATGTAACTAATACAATTCAAAATTCTGCATAGAATTCATTATACAGGACAAAGGATGTTCAAGATGGGTCTGTCACAATCAAATATTTATTCACACTGCACTGAAAACAAAATTGACAACTATTTTCATGCCTTGTGGTCCTGCACACCTGTCCGCAGGTTCTGGCTTCAGGTATGTGAAGACATGTCATTGTGGTTGTAATGTAATATTCCTGCTTAACCCACACTGTGCCTTATAGGTGACTTGGGTGAAATTAACATGGTAATTAACTCTAAACGCATGACTCGGTCTTATGCATCGCAAAGATAACTATCCTTTTCTGGTGCCTGTGCGTGGGAGTGGGTGTAGGAGGGAGGGGGGTGTAGGAGGATGGTGTTCTGGTTTTCGGGGTGAACAACTGGAACACTGGGGTGGGTGCTGGCCCCCAGCCGGGTGGCTGCCTGGGGGGGCCTGGTCTGGGCATGGTACGGGCCCTCTGCCTTGGAGTGGGGGTGGCTGCCTCTGGGCTCTTAGGGCTCGGGGCCCTGGCTGCCCTAGGTGGCCGGTGCCTGGCGGGCCGCCTTCGGGGAGTCCGGGGTAGTCTTAGAGGTGGCTTGAGTTCATGCTCCGGGATTGCCGCTGATCGCCCAGGTCTCTGGGCTGCCCTAGTCTGCCTCTGACCTCCGTGGAGGCGTGGTCATATTTGCATGATCACACTTATCTCTGCACAATCCTGACTTATTCTCTGGATGCTGACACAGTCCAGTGGACTTATTTACAAGTTATTTTTGTTTAGGGTTTTTTATTTATTTATTCTATGTTTATCTATATGTATGTGTTTGTATGTGTGTGAGTGTATATGTGTGTGCGTATGTATATATATATGTGTATATATGTATATTTATTTGTTTTGGGTGTGTCTCTGGTTCATTGTTTGTTATTGTGACACATCTTGCAGTTGTTGGTTATTTATTTTTATTTAAATGTTTTTTTGTTTTTTTTTTGGGGGGGGGACTTGAAATGACTGTCAGCTTAGTTTACATGTAAAAGGTGTAGGGGATTCCCTGTTGTGTTTCTGTGACGGTGTAGCAGTTGGTTGTTTGGTGTTGGGTTCGATTGAAAAGTCGTTTCTACCTACTGGATCCATGTCTCTACTTTCTTTTTTCATTTATCTTTTTGCTTCTCTCCATTTCTGTCTTTTTTTTTTTTTTTTTTTTTTGTCTCTTTTCTGTCCCCTCCAGTCGGGTCCAGCAAGATTAACCAAATTCCATAACCCCAAACAAATAAGTTAAAACAATCTCTTTAAAAAAATAAAGACATTTTAAAGAAAGGATTACCAAGAGGTGCCCTATACCTATAAAGCTCCTCTTGGCAGAGCAAATTTGTTCCGCATAACGCAGCAGCCAGACCATCATTCTGTTTGCTACAATGTTGGACAGGACAAGTTAAAAAAAAAAAAAAAAAAGGTGGAGGAAAAAAATCTAACTGGTCCTCAGCAGAAATAAATGAATCACACTGGTAAATGCAAGATCTGCTAGACTCAAATCAATGGGAAACTTTCTTAGTGATGCAACCCCTAACAATGGCTAATTTGGCATCTGTCTTGCATTCTGTCTCTTCTCTGAACTCTCTCCAGCCAATAAAAGTCAGTCCAGCATTGGTTTTTGTCCCGTCCTTTGCTCTCTTCCTCCAACAATGTCCTTTTAGATTTTTTTTAATTGGCCACAGTGCATGTTCAAAACTGCCTGCGAGTAGATATCCAGTTGCTGACTTCTGATGCAGTGTGTAAAGCAAAACCCAGCAGTAAAGTGGCATCCTAGAACAAAACATTGTGAAGTGCAGTTTCTCAGCTTTGTGATGCTGCTGTGCAGCGATGGCTCCAATAAATGTCACTGTGCCATCAAAACCGGTCTTAAATACATATTTTTAAGGTCAGAAAGTAACATGGGTCTACTTGAACAAGCTGATATGTCAAAATCTGACAAAGTCCTGGCCAAATTATTGAAGTGAGCAAATTATGATACTTTCAAATGCATTCAGTGATGCTTCTTTTGTTTTTTATGGAGTCTAAAGTGAAACACAATACTGTAAAATTCTGTATACTTACTTGACACCAAAAAGGAATGCAAGTACATAATTTACTATAAAGCAGGTTTATCTGAAATGTATGGTGTTTCCAAACTACCTGTATGATACTTTTAAATGTAATTATAGCTCTCATATTTTCACATTGTTTATTTTACTGAACAACAGACAGATATTTTATCCACAAATTGATTTGATTTAATGATGAAAAGCTGTAACAGTCTTTCTTTAATTTTTCAAAGGGTATTTTCGTTTTCTGCTTGGTGTGGTCAGTGGGGGCCAGCTGTGATGATTCAGGCCGGGTCAAGTTTGATGCACTGGTTAGAGAGCTACTGAATGGCCCCTTAAGTGAGGAAACCTTGACCTGTCATGGCATTCAAGCTACTGTTGAGGCTACAGCTAAACCGCTGACAATCCCCTTACCCATTGAGGGAACAGTATATCAGTATCGCTTCATTAAAGAGGTAAGTCTGCTTCTGACACTTGTGCAATTGAGATATGATTTTTATTAATATTTTTACAAACTGAGAGCATTTTTTTATTTACTTCGTGATGAGCTTTATTTGATAAAGATTGGGGAAATTTCAGTCCATCAACCAAACAGTGTATGTAAGCGATGTTTTTAAGAAGCAAAAACCCGACTCAGAACATGAGAGATTCAACTGGACTTTCAGTAGTTTCATGTACTGTTGGCCGAAACCTCATCAGAAGCGGTCCTCATGGAAAGGTGGCTGTCAAGAAGATCAAGATCAAGATACTTTATTGTAATTATACAAACATGTACAATGAATTTAAGGTTCACATTCAGGAAATGGACTCATAGAGTCTTATGGACCATAAGAGATTAAATAGAATAAATAACTAAAACAATGTACATCACTTAGACAACATCCAATTACTGATTCTCACAACATTCTAAAGCACCATACACTCACATTAGTACAAATATACGCAGGCAAATACAATAGGACAGTCAAATGCAAATTTTACATATATTGCACTTCCATTGTTCAGTGTAATTGTGGCTGGGGGGTAAAAACTGTTCCAGAATTGTGTGGTGTGTGTTTTGATGGACCTGCATCTTCTGTCAAATGGCAGAAGTTCAAAGAGGTGCTAGGCAGGGTGGGAGGTGTCTTTAAGTATGTTATGTGACTTCTGCAGGCAGTGAAAGGTGAAGAGTTGGTGATGTTTTGTGCAGTTTTCATATCCTCTGCAGAGCCTTTTTGTTTGCTGCCGATCAACTCCGTACCATGTCAAGATGCCATGAGTCACATTACTCTTGATGGTGCACAAGCAGGTGTTGGGACAGGTTGATCTTCCTGGGTGTTCTCTGTCTTTACCAGCATGTTGGTTTTGACAGTCCATTTTAGATCCTCTTTAATGTGGGTGCCCAAGAATTTGAAACTTGTCAACCTCTCCACTTTCTCACCATTGATGTACAGTGGTGTGTGTGCATCTTTCTATTTCTGGAAGTTTATTATCAGTTCTTTTTTTTATGTTCAGTGTCAGGTTATTTTCTTTGCACCACAGCAAAGCCATTTTTAAAGAAGGAAAACAGGGAGAAGAGTGAGGTATGCTACATGACTCAAGACTGGGCTGAAAATTAGTGGAGACAAGTCTGATAGAGTGATTCTCCCCAGAGGCATGATTGAAGCGGTGTGGGATCATCTGGACAGAGAACAGATTAAAAGGCAGCCAACATTGAAAGAAGAGCTTTGGAAAGTACTATTCCTGAAGACTGCTTAAAGACATCACTAAAAGCTCACCCTTTGTTTCCAGTGGACAACAATCTCTTCTGCACAAAATGCAAAGCGTCATAATTTCTCTCTTCTTTTCTTTTGAACTTTTTTCTTCAGGGCCCAGGAAGGTGGGAGCTTTGGACAGATGAGTTAAAGACTGCTTCTCCCATATGCAAGGACATGCAGTTCAACCAGATCATTGTTCCCACTGAGAACACTGTGCGCTATATGGCACTAATGGAGCTGCTCATCACTCACCAGAAGCCAACTATTTTCATCGGTCCCACTGGTACTGGGAAGAGTGTCTACATTACAGTGAGTTATCCAATGTTTGTTGTTTAATTAAGGTGAAGCTTGGAAAGGACTAAGATTTGTGTAAGACTGAATGTTCACATCTAAGAAATATGTAAGCTTAAGTTCTCTAGATAAACCTCAATAAAGTTACAGAAACGTGTGAAACAATTACCTTAAACTAATACAAAATATCTCTCAATTGAGCTTTGATTATATCACGAAATAAACCCCTCCCTCCACTTCATTCATTCATCCATAGGTGTGCTCAAACTTCAGACTAGGTTAAATAAAGAGGGTTATAGGGCACTTAAGCTCCATCATATGATCATTCACATCACAAATCATCTTTAATTTTGCAGCTTTTTGCTAACATGATTAGACAAGTAGGTGTATGCTTGCTATGAGTATGCTCATACACATGTTCAGTGACAGAGCACAGAGATGTTGAATGCATTACTTTCACTCATAGACACAGCAGTTCTTGGAAGTTACAGACACTGAGGTTCTTGCTCTTTTTTTATTATAAAGGAGCATGGCAGTCTCTGCTTTGCACCACATGCAGGCTCTGTGTAATCCATTTCACAACACATCTCATTAAAATGCAGACAGAAACATCTTAAATGTAACTCCTAGTTTACATTTCAACAAGAGTTGTATATATTTACCTTCTCCCAGAGATCAGTCTATTTCACAATAAGATGCACTCTTAATTACCACTCCACGTGTCTCTAGCCATGTCAGACGCCAAACAGGAAGAAGGCCCAAATTGCCCCTGGCACAGTGTCAGCGGAAAGATATAAGTTCCTGTGACACTGCCATCTACACTATTTACAACATATTTAGAATATGTCTATACATGCATTGATCAACAAAATAATACAAACTAAAGCAGAAAACATATCAGAAACCACAAACATTGCACAATAAAATAAACAACACTATAGCCATTTATAAAGGCCTCTACGGGGCACGTCCTATGCCTAACTGAAAGATTATATTAATAATTTACCACCTGGCTACAACAGAATAAAGGCAAACTTACAAGTTCCATAAAAATGAACATTTCTTGCAGTTCTTGTGATCAAATTAGTCATTAATGAGCTCTTTTTCTGCAACATATTTTTGGCGTGCTGATCCAACACAGGAAATGATGATTGTTTTATTCCAGTGTACAAATGGGCACCTTATCACAACAGTTCAGTTATAAACAAAGTTTTTGCTTGACAGCAATTTTTTATTAATTAATGTCAATAACATACAGCTCCATGAAGTATATATTTTTTACCATGTTGAACAGTAAGGTTTTTGTGATATATTAGTAACTATTTGTTATTTTTATTGCCATTTTTATTGATGATACAATTTTTTCCAATACTGATACAATTCTAAAGGTTTGTTGCTGTAGAAGTGGTGTGCAAAGAGGTAAGCACACCCTCATTGCTTCCATAGGATTTAATAGTAGCTGCTGGGTGGTGTTATTAAGATTCACCTGATTACCTGGTAATTTGCATGGACTTGCATTTGGATACCTCTATAAAAGCAGATGTTTTGGCGGTTTCGGAAGCTTTCAGAGAGTGTTAACACAATGCCAAGGAGCACAGACAGATTGTTGCTCCTAGTAAATCTGGGTTATAATTTTATTTCTAAACTATTCAGAGTCCACCATTTTGCAGTGGCAAGAATTAATAATATTAAAACATTCGAGTTCCCGAACTTATCTGGTTATAACGTCCCTACAATTTCACTAAAGTCAGATTTTACAAAGCGTAGAGACGTTGCAAAAACCCCTTAAGGGCTACATCTCAGACTCTACCTTAGTTAGCATGGTAATGTTAAAGTTCATGACATTACATTAAGATGAAAACTGAAGAAGTAAGCCCTTTTTTGGTGTGCTTACTTGTTCAGTCTAGAAGCTGAACAAAATTGAAAAGTGAAGAAGTGATGTCATAGATATTAAAACTATTATTTCTCATCATTGCAGCTTAGGGTGGTTATAAAAATGTTTAAATCATGACTTGGGCTTGACATCAAGCACAAGTTTGAGTCTGAGTCAAGTGTGTTGATTAAAGGGAAACTTCTAAAATCTGCAGGACTCTAGCCCTCAAGGACCAGGGTTGAGGATCACTGCTGTACTGTATATACTGCACTTTCATACTGTGGGATTTGATCATTTGTAAATAATTTCTGTTCTTATTTCAATGTCTCTTTCTCAGGACTTCCTATTGAACAAGTTGCAGAAGAATGTGTACAGCCCATTATTTATCAACTTTTCAGCCCAGACTACAGCCGCCCAGACCCAAAACATTATCCTGTCAAAGTTAGATAAGCGTCGCAAAGAAGTGTTTGGTCCTCCTGTAGGGAAAAAAATGGTACACCCTCTTTGTCTTTTTATTTTTTTAGTTTATCTTGAAACACATTTTCTTTATTTACTTCACTTACAGTGTGATTGCCATTTGGGTTTCAATATTAAGTAACCTTAAAAGCAAGCTGTTTTTCATCTGTGTTTACTGCATACTGATACTGAATCTTCTCAGGTGGTATTTGTAGATGATGTTAACATGCCAGCCAGGGAGGTTTATGGTGCCCAGCCCCCTGTGGAGCTTCTGCGGCAGTGGCTTGACCACTGGAACTGGTATGACATGAAGAACTGCTCTGTGATTAACCTAGTGGATATCCAGATCATATGCGCTATGGGACCACCTGGTGAGTAGCAGCTGTAGTTCCCTTAAACTTTTTGGAAATATGTTATTAACTCAGTGGCGCTGTTACTAAGCTTATGAAGCTTTACAAATATGAAATACAAATAATAATACTTACCTTCTGCTCAAATGCTGTTGAGTCAGTATCTGCTGACTGCAAAGGTTTACATGAAGGCAACTCTGACTACTGAGCCAGCTGGTGGCAACAGCTTCAAAATAAACAGGTTGGGTGCCACTCTTAGGCGACACCTCTGCCACTATGTTTGCTGTTGGGGCTCTGAGTTAGTCCTTTAAATGATCAAACCCTGCAACAAAACCACAGAAAATAGTAATGGGCTTGGATTATCATCAGGTTTAGAAATGTCCCTCTAATCTCATACCAGTTGGTTAACTAAGCTAATAAGGTACATGGAAATATGTGTATCTGTCTGAAACTGATGCTATGTCTTATTGACACAAATATAACTTATCAGTTGAAGTTAATCCAACTGGACTGAACAACATAAACCACAATGAGCAACAAAAGAAAGAGAGAGAAAGTGTTTAAGTATCTAACTAATGTATTTCTTGTTTGTGTTTTTTTTTTTCTTTTTTAGGTGGAGGGCGTAACCCTGTCACACCTCGGTACCTGCGCCACTTCAACATGGTCACTATTAATGATTTTGATGAGAAGACTATGCATGCAATCTTCTCCAGGATCATAGATTGGCATTTCACCATACGGTAACTATTATGAATCTGCTATTGTGCAATTCTAAGGTTTTAGATCGCAGGATGTAATAAGACATTATTTGGTCCTTACCAAGTCTTTGTGGATGAAATTTGACCCACTCGTCTTTATAAAGTAACTTAATTGAACTTTTCAGGTATCGCATTTGTGCACCATGTCAAGTTTGGTGTCGGCTGTCCAAAAGACATTAGGCCTCATTCACCAAGTGTTCTTACTTACAAATTTGTCTTTAAATAAACAATCAGAATCACTTTGTCACTGTGCAAGTACAACAAAATTGGAGGCAATCCTTTGACGTGCATTATAAAAAAAAAGGAAAAAAAAACAACAACAATCATTTCAGACAATTAAAAATACGGTAATAAATTAGATTACACATACATACACATCCACATGTGTTGCATTTTACACAATCCCTGAGGCAATTATTATTATTATTTTTTTTTTATTATTATTCAATTTTTTTATAAGGAAACAAGAAAACATAAATTTCAATCGCAACGTATAAGACAATTTCACTTATTCCTAGACGGAAGGGAGTTGAGAGCACACTCCATCCATGGTAGGTTCTGCAACCACGTAGAGGGGTCCTGCTCACATAATATGCGGAGCTTGGTTTCCACCTTCTGGTCAACGCGTTCCATTTGTCCATCAGTCCGGGGGTGAGCCAGAAGAGGGCCACCTGGATCCCTAGAAAGGAACAGAATTCCTTCCAAATCTTGGACACGAACTGCGGACCCAAGTCCGATACCATGTTTACCGGAAGACCATGAAGACAAGAGCTCTTTAGCCAGGATGATACAGAGTTCTTTGGAAGACGGTAGCTTGGGAAGGGGAACCAGATGCGTCATCTTAGACAACCGATCGACGATGTTGAGTAACAGTTATTGTCAGACACAGGTAAACCAGTGATAAAATCCAGTGATAGATGAGACCAAGGACGAAAGGGTATAGGAAGAGGACGTAATAAACCAACGGGCGGTCGACGGGAAGGCTTGGCTGCACTGTCTGCAGGATAGGACAAACCTTGACGTTCTGGAACAGAGTTTCCCACCAGAAATGACCCTTACCAGGTGGTGATCAGTTGACAGCTCCGCCCCTCTCTTCACCCAAGTGTCCAGGACATGTGGCCGCAGGTCCGATGATACGACTACAAAGTCGATCATCGAACTTCGGCCTAGAGTGTCCTGGTGCCAGGTGCACATGTGGACACTCTTATGCCTGAACAAGGTGTTTGTTAGGTCATCAGGCTTGCCAAATAAATCTAGATATTAATTTATGTATATCATCAAACATAGTATTAGTGGGTTCTGCAGGTACTGTTTGGAATAAGTATAGAAATTTTGGCAGCAGCAGCATTTTTATAACTTCAACTCTTTGGATGAGTCCCAGATAGGGTACCAGACTCCATCTGGCTATATCTGTTTTTATTTTGACCAGTAAAGGATCATAATTAATGGTCACAATATTCTTTATGTCTTTTGGTATTTTCACTCCAAAATATACAATCAAATCCATATCCCACTTTATTTAAAAATTTCTTTGACAGTGTTATTAGGTCTATAACTAAATGTCAGCGCTTGTGATTTATGGGTGTTCAATTTATAACCTGAGAATTTGCCATAGTCTGGAAAGGATTCCTGATTCCTAATTTTTCTTCCTTATGATTTATCTCAATGCCATGTATTTTGGTATTTTGTATAATCCATTGGTTCAATAAATATAGCAAAAAGCAATGGAGACATAGAGCATCCTTGCCTACATCGTTGTTCGATTTTTATAACTTCTCACAGTCCCCTGTTAATCCTTATTTTACCTGTGGGTTTGTTGTATAATCCTTGGATTGTATTCAAAAATTTATCTGAAAAATGAAATTGAGAAAGGACTTTATATAAAAAAGGACCAGTCCACAGTGTCAAAAGCTTTTTGCGCATCTGAACCTAAAATAACTGCAATTGTTTTTAAAGTGTGTTGAGGGCTGTTATAGCTATTGCATAAAAACTGTTCTTTAGTCTGTTTGTCCTCAATTTTAGCGGCCTGAAATGCGTAGTTCAAACAGCTCATAGCTGGGGTGAGATGGGTCCCTAAGGATGTTCTGTACCTTTTTTAGGCATTGGGCCTGGTACAGGTCTTCCACTGAGGGTAGAGGGCAGCCAATGATTTTCTGTGCGCTATCGTTGCCCAGCACTTTATATACACTGCTCAAAAACAAAACAAAACAAACAAACAAACCAAAAAAAAACACACACACACACACATATATATATATACATACATACACACATATATATATATATATATATATATATATAATATATATAAATACACATAATTTCATATTAGTGTTAAAATTTATTTTGTTTTTTGGTTTTGCTTTGGCATCTATTATATTTTGTACAATGATTTTTACATGTCTGGAATGAATTAATGAAAAATTAAAACGATTAATGGTTGCAATACTTTTTAAAAAATAAGACACTGACTTTTTATTAGTCTTAGCTATAAGACCCTGTCAGATTGGAATCTAAACAATGAACCATTTTGTCTACAGGTTTTCTTTCCCCAAGCCATTCGCTGCTCTGAACTCTCAGATTGTTAGTAGCACCATGTCAGTGTACCAGGAGGCAACTAAAAACCTTCTACCAACCCCTGCAAAGTCCCATTACTTGTTCAATCTGCGTGATGTCTCCCGGGTCATCCAGGGCATCTGCCAGTCTCGACCAGAGACTGCCGATGAACCATCTGTCATCAAACGCCTTTGGGTCCATGAGGTAAGGTTGTAGACAACAAACAGTAGAAGCTGTCTGAGAGCTACATTAAAGCAGTGGTTCTCAAATAAAACAAATGAAAACAAAATTAAATAACTTCAAACTGACTAAAAGTAAAATTAAATAAAAATTTACTGAAAATGATCAAATGAAAATCAAACATTGCTTTTGAATTGTTGTTCAACAGAATAGTTTTAAAAAACAAATTAATAAAACAGACCTGGACAAAAATTTGACCATAGGGACGTGTTAAACTAAGGTGTGTCTTCTAGCATCACAGGTGTCTTCAACGTTGTAAGCAGTCAGTCTGCTATTTAAATCGTGACAAGTAGTCACTGTGCTGCTTGGTGACATGCTGTGTACCACACTGAAAATGGACCACAGAAAGTGAAGGAGAGAGTTGTCTCAAGAGATTAGAAAGAAAATCATAGACAAGCATGTAAAAGGTAAAGGTTATTAGACCATCTCCAAGCAGCTTGATATTCCTGTGGCTACAGTTGCACATATTATTCAAAAGTTTAAGGTCCCCTGGAATATACAACTGCTCTGGGAAAGGCCGCAAGAGGAAAACCGATGACAGACTGAAGAGATGGATTATACAAATGATAAACACAGAGCCCAGGAAAACCTTCAAAGAAATGAAAGGTGAACATCAAGGTCAAAGTACATCATCATCAGATTGCACCAGCTGTCACTGTTCAATGTTGAGACAACTGGAGCAGTTCCTCTCCTGATCCCACTACCACATGTACCCCAATGCTTACAAAGTAACGTACAAAGAAATGTGCCATGAAATAGAATTTAGTTTGTTGGCTGCTACTTAATTACTATAGTTAAAACCACATCAGTGGCAGAAGGAAACAACAATTCCTCTGCAATCGTGTTAAGGTGTTTTAAACCCAGAAACTTAGCAATCTACTTCAAGTGAGTTGAGCTTTTAATGAGACGGATGCCACTTTAGTAAAACAACTCTGCTATATTTGACCGTTGAGTAGTGTTGTGTCTCAGACATTAAGAGGATTGGCTTTCGTTACAAAACAACGTTAGATACATATTTTCTGCATGGAATGACTTTATTTGCAGGCTCGCACAATTACAGGTGACAGCTTTCTGCTCTGCCAAAAAACTCTCTCCTGCTGAAATCCGGACTTCCTGACTCACAGTGCCCCCATGTGACGAACAGCATTGCAGCATTTTACTGCAGTACCACTTATATAAATGAGGAACGTTTAACCCTTCTGTTTTCAAACACCACAAGTAGATTAATTCTAAAGTAATCAAAAAGATTTCCTTTATGTTCAGGATGAGACATCCTGAAGTAGTGTTGTTACTTGTTTGGCTTCATACTGCCAGATGCTAATATTTTGAGACATACAACACACTGCGGTCTCTGTTCATTACCCATCTTTGACCATTACCATTGCTTGACCAATATCAGGTCAAGCCTAGGGCAAGATATGCTTCATCAGATTTTAAGGGATCATTTTTCACTTTGTTGTGATCTACAGGCAGTGCACAACAGCAAACAGCATATTTATATACTTATTTACTTACCACTGACACCTGGCACCAGTTTCATTTTAATTGAATTTTGAATTGAATTGAAACCTTGCAGTGAAGTGATTTTGTTTTTTTCTCCTTTAAGGGTGCCATCATTTTTGTGCAGGCCAGCTTCATTGTGTTTTTTTATTTTTAATTTTTTTAATTATTATTCTGCTGCACAACAATTCAAAAGCGATGTCTGATATTCATTGGTGAATTGGTTAAATTTCCATAAATGTTTTATTGCTTTTGTCAGTTTCAAGTTATTTTAGCGAGCATTGTGGGTTTTTCTTTCATTACCAGAAGGGTACCAACAATTTTGTCTATATCTATATATCAATATAGAAAACATTATATAGATTTGGTAATTTATTTAGTATTTTTAATTTAGATTTATTTATAAATGTGATCAATTCTCTACATATATTTTAAAAATATATAAAATATATAATAAACTTTTTTTTAAAAACATATATTTTTATCTATATTTTTGTTATTACTTATATTATTTTTATTTATTATTTCAATATTTCTTTCACACATTTGCATATTTACACATTCATTACAACTTACAAATCACAATGGATCTACAAAATTGCATTTAGCACGGGTATCTGAAACTCATAAAAGTAAGTATTAAGTAAGAAGGATCTAAATATACAACAAGGTATCTCCCTTTGTTAATTTTCTTGCATACCCCTTGGAGTGTTTCCCAGGGGTACATGTTACCCCTGTTTGAGAAACATTGCAATATAGTAGCAAAAATGCTAATAATATAAATGAAAAAGTTGCCACCTTGACTATTAAGGATCTCAATGTCTGTGACTCCCTTTATTATTATACCACTATGACTCTTTCTTTATTTGCTGTATGTATCATCAGGTCCTGAGAGTATACTATGATCGTCTGGTCCATGACACCGATCGGTCCTGGCTAGTGAGCTATTTACAGGACGTGTGTCAGAATGACATGAAGGAAAACTTCCATAAACTTTTCGAACATTTGGACAAGGACCACGATGGGAATGTGACAGAGGATGACCTGCGCAGCCTCATGTTCTGTGATTTCCATGACCCCAAGGGTGAAGACCGTGACTACCGTGAAATCAACAACCTTGACCATCTACGTCACGTGGTGGAGATACACCTTGAAGAGTTCAATAACACCTCTAAGGTGCCCATAAACCTGGTTCTGTTCCGTTTTGCAATTGAACATGTTTGCCGCATTTCCCGCATCCTCAAACAGCCGAGTGGCCATGCCCTGTTGGTGGGGATGGGCGGGAGTGGGCGACAGTCTCTTACCCGCTTGGCCTCCTACATGGCTGAGGCAGAGCTCTTCCAGGTGGAAATCTCAAAGACTTATGGAACCACTGACTGGCACGATGACCTGAAGTTAATCTTGAGGAAGTCCACACTGGGTGAAACTCATGGCGTGTTCCTCTTTACTGACACACAAATAAAAAAGGAATCATTCTTGGAAGACATTGGTAACCTGTTGAACACCGGTGAGGTGAGTTGGATAAAAAAAAAAATCTTTTAAATAAATAGATGGACAAGTTGAGGTATGAAGTAAAAAGTATAAGAGAAATTGATCTGTAAATGAATAGTTAGATGGATCGTCAAAAGACCAAAGTGTGGCTGGAACACATGTTTGTAGACAGTAGCAGAGCTAGAGGGATGGCCAGACTTGCACTTGCCAGTTCTAAAATCTGATTCGACACTCCAGAAACCACCTCAGGTGATTGACAGGTAACTGGAGGAAGAGGATTAAATGTCTTTAAGGACACTCATGGATCACCAGTATAACTGCACCAGTTTGAAATAAATTTTAAAGTAGTTTCCTCCATAGTTATCCTTTGGAAATATTGACATTTAGCTGCACATTTCTAGAAGAGTACAACTACCAATGTTATTGTTAACAATAGCAGTTGTACTAATGCTATAAAGTTATGTAATGTTATGTTAAAATGCTTTTTAAGACCTGATGTTAAACTGAAGCTACTGTACGTAGCAGTGCTAAATTTTTTATATGGTAACACTAATTAGTGTGTGGAAGCCGCATCATATTTAGTGTTCAATGAGTGTATTAAGGGACTACACATCAATTCAAGCATGACTAAGCAGGACACCATCTGGCCACCCCATATATAAGTCTAGCTCCACCACTGTTCATAGACTGGGAAAAAAAAGACTCATAATTATATATTTTGACATATGTGTATGCATACTGTCTTTAGTCATAAAAACAAAAGTAAATTGTGTAATTACTGTTTTTTTCAGGTGCCTAACCTGTTTACAGTTGAAGAGAAGCAGGAAATTTGTGAGAAGATGCGTGTTCTGGACCGGCAGCGTGATCGAGACAAACAGACAGATGGCAGCAACTTGTCTCTTTTTAACATGTTTTTAGAACGTTGTCGCACACAGCTGCATGTGGTGTTGGCCATGAGTCCCATCGGAGATGCCTTTAGAAACCGCTTGAGACGGTTCCCTGCCCTCATTAACTGCTGCACCATTAACTGGTTTCAGGTGGGTCCATGTACAAAGTGTAGGCCCCTGTTGTGTGACTAATGAGCATCTCTGATCTATCAGGGTATAGAGATGGGAAACTGTATGGTGTATGTATGTTTAGTTTCCATTCTGACATTGCTAGCAAACCAAAGCTGGACGTAACAGACAGAATCAATATGGCAATAAAGTGGAAAAACAGTGTATTCCCTTCTTTAATAGAGCTGGCCTGAGGATGCCCTTCAAGCAGTGGCCTGCCGCTTTCTGGAGGATGTTGAGATGACAGATCATGAACGAAAAGGCTGCATAAACATGTGCAAGAGCTTCCACACCTCAACCGTTGATCTGTCAGCTTGTTTTTTGGCTGAATTGCAACGGCACAACTATGTTACCCCAACCTCATACCTGGAGCTTATTTCCACCTTTAAAGCATTGCTGAGGACAAAAAGAGAGTATGATCGTGTTGTCGTTTGCATTATCCATCTATTAATTTTTCAAAGTTTTGGTTACTTTATTTGTCATTTATATAGTTTAGATGAACTGGTTAAAGCTTTAATGGACAAAGCTGGAATTAAGGTCATAGACTTTAAAAGGCTAATTGTATCATCAGCAGCCATCTCTAAAGAATCCCTTTTTTTCTTTTTTTCCTCTGTGAAGGGAGGTGATGAAGCTAAAACGTCGCTATGAAGTTGGTCTTGAAAAGCTGGAGTCAGCAGCAAAGGATGTAACTACAATGCGAGCTGAACTGGAGGCTTTACAGCCGCAGCTGCTAGTGGCCAGCAAACAAGTAGATGTGACGCTGGTGGCCATTGAAAAGGAATCTCAGGATGTTGCTGATATAGAAAAGGTGGTGAAGATGGATGAGGCTGTGGCAAACGAACAAGCCATGGCTGCAAAAGCCATCAAGGACGAATGTGATGCTGACCTGGCTGAAGCCACACCCATCCTGAATGCAGCTCTGGCTGCGTTAAATACTCTTACCACTCAGGTAAAACCACAAATCTGTTCTTTATGAGAGACAGTGCCTTTAGAGGTGCAGAATCATGATTAGTGGTTCTTTTTACAGGATATCACAGTGGTAAAGTCCATGAAAAGCCCACCCACAGCTGTCAAGCTAGTTATGGAGGCAATCTGCATTCTCAAAGGTGTCAAACCGGATCGTGTGCCGGACCCCTTTGGTTCTGGCAAAAAAATGGAAGACTTTTGGGGCCCAGCCAAAAAGCTTCTGGGAGACATAAGGTTTCTTCAGAGCCTCCATGAGTATGATAAGGACAACATCCCACCAACTCTCATTGCCATCATCCGAAATAAGTACATCACAAACCCAGACTTTGTACCGGAGAAGATAAGAACTGCATCTACTGCTGCAGAGGGGCTGTGTAAATGGGTCTGTGCCATGGACAAGTATGAAAAGTAAGCAGTGTTCTTATACTCTTTTGTTATTTGTTATGAAAATGCCTATTTGCAAAGCTTATGCCATTGGCCTTTAAACATTTACATGAACATCATATAACCTCCCGAGATCTGACATCCACATACAAGGACATTACATTTTGATGCATTATAATTGCTACATTCTGTGTAACTGGAACCGGTTTTACACAAATGTGGACAATTCCACTGTCATTTCAGACAAGACAGACAAGAAATTTTGTCTAAAATCATTTGTATCTATATACAATCATACTTATTGGTTCCTCCTAATCCCAAATATCTAAAAAATCTAGGTAACAGAGCACATTCTATTGTATACTGCAGTATAATCTCATAATGCCAACTCGCCAATGGCAACAACAATGCTAACAATTGTCATTCAGTTTAGTTCCTCCATTCAAGCTTTTAACTGAAACATTATTTGTCTTGTAATTGTATCCTCCAGAGTGGCCAAGGTGGTGGCTCCAAAGAAGAAGAAGCTTGAACAGGCTGAGGAAGAGCTGAAGGTGGCTACAGAGGCCTTGCAGAAAAAGCAGGCTGCCCTCAAAGAAGTCCAAGATAAATTTGCAAAGCTTCAGGATACTTTGGAAGCAAATAAAAACAAAAAAGCTGACTTGGAGAATCAGGTTTGCAATATATGTTTGCCTATGAATCAAGGCTGCTTTGTCGTTGTTAAAAATGTCTCTGTTTTATAGGTCAAAGTGCTACCCCAAGAATAGATTTGCTCTGGTGAAACAATCTTAACTCAGTTTGTTGACGTGGGAGAAATCACAACAGTTTCAACACGTTTTATATTCTCATGCCCAAAAGGTTGATCTGTGCAGTAAGAAACTGAATCGAGCTGAGCAGCTGATTGGAGGCTTGGGTGGCGAGAAGACTCGCTGGAGTGAAACGGCTTTAAGTCTTGGACAACTCTACAATAATCTGACTGGTGACATCCTGATCTCAGCAGGAATAGTGGCTTACCTGGGAGCTTTTACTTCCAGCTATAGACAGGTAGAGACAGCTGATAGAAGTCTAGCACATTCAATGAGAGCCAAATATTTGAGAGCAGTTAATGAAATGAAGGTTCTTTGGAGGCACTATGACCTTTGGAGTTTTCCTCTTAATGATGCTGACATGTTCCTAAGACCAAGCTGGAATATAAAAGTTGTATTTTATACATAGTCAATGTACTTCTACCATGATTCAAGAAAACTGAGATAAGAAAGTTGCTTTGTTACAATTAAAAGAAAGTTACTGTCACATAACTGTGTTCATACTGTATATTTTATTTTATTCATCTATTTTAGGTTGCTTAAAAAATTCATAAGCATTGCGCTCCTTTTGTTAGCAGATGTCATTGTTTCTGTCCATGTTAGAAATTTATTAGTTGTTTCATGTTCCTCC
The DNA here is from genome assembly GCA_037177495.1 of Rhadinocentrus ornatus. Lineage (NCBI taxonomy): Eukaryota > Metazoa > Chordata > Actinopteri > Atheriniformes > Melanotaeniidae > Rhadinocentrus > Rhadinocentrus ornatus. The sequence continues at coordinate 5,556,100 of JBAMHW010000004.1, forward strand.
CCAGATTCAGACAGGAAGATGGGTGGATCTTTGCAAAAGAGAAGATATCCCATGCTCGACTAACAAATCTCTCATGAGCTTACTGGGTGATCCTATAAAGATTCGTGCATGGACCATAGCTGGCCTGCCATCTGATAGCTTTTCTAGAGACAATGGCGTCATAATTTCGTGAGTACTGAAGACAGACTAACCATTTTGCTTAGCATCACATTTTAACTATAAATGCCTTACCCTGTCTGGTTAAACTTTTAGGTGCAGTAAAAAGTAACATGACAACACATCTTTAACTTTATGTAAATGAAGAGCAACGCCATCTTTTAATGTCTCTTCTCTGACCCGTGATGTGCTGTCCAACTGTTATTAATGTAAATGTTAACTTCTGAGCTGCTCAATGCATATAAATTTTTGTTATTTACCTTTCCCCTAGTGTTAGGACATCTCACATTAACAAATACAAATCTTTATTTCTGACTAACCAGCACCATTTGATCATTCACCTCTGGCTGTGTGTGTGTGTGTATGTGTGTATGTGCTTAAAGAAATGCCAGGCGATGGCCTCTTATGATTGATCCTCAAGGCCAGGCCAACAAGTGGGTGAAAAAAATGGAAAAAGCAAATAACCTACATATTATCAAGCTGAGCGATGCTGACTTTGTACGCACTCTGGAGAATTGCATTCAGTTTGGTACTCCAGGTGAGAATTTTTCTATTTTGATGCTTACCCACTTAGTTTTAGTTCCCATGATTATGTAATAAGGTTACTCTTTACCACAGAGATTGAGGCTGTGTCCCAATCCAGGTTCTGCACACTTCGAAGTGTGCAGACTACGTTTCACGCTTAACGTTCGTGAAATGGTACAGCCTTCCAAGCATTGTACATGCACCTCTCTGAAGACACCGAACACAAGACAACAGCTCTGGTAGATCAAGAGGAGAGGGAGGGGGATAGGACAGTTATCTGTTAATGACGTCACGTCACCTACCGCTTGGAATTACAAACAACTCAAATGCATCATAACTTTGTACTGCGGAGAAAGTGTACGTGAATCTCCCTTTTCATATAGTCTCAGATGGGTTTTGCATCCATGGAGGGTGAGAGCAGGACAAGAAATGGATAAGATGAACTGAAGGCCAGGTTCATGTTTTGACTGATTGCCTTGATAGGCTGGGGAAGAACCTCTTCAGGAGTTAGAGATCTGATCATCCAGTATCCAGTAAAGAGAGAAAATGCCAATGCATCAAATGAGTAATGATAGTTAGTGTCAGTTTAAATTCAGTGTCAGTATAAGCTAACCTGATTGTAATTGAAGGGGGTGTTGTTTAGGAATCTACAAGCATGGTTGTCTTTATTTTAATCCTGAAGTGTAAAAGAGATGTTATCAAGTTCTCAAATATCTTTTGAAAGAGTTTGCAAATCAGTGCTGTGATAAACACTCAGGTGAGAGAAAAATAATTTGCTTTAGCATGTCATCTGACTGCACACTATGAAACAATTTCCAATTGAGCAACAATTCAGCTGTTGAGGTTATCAATGTTTTTTACCAGCTCTGAAGTGAAATTGTTTTTAAAGAATATCTGTATACAGAAAGTGTCTCCTGGTTTGGTTAGGTACATTGATTTGAACCCTTTCTTTCAGTGCTGCTGGAGAATGTAGGTGAGGAGCTAGACCCAGTCCTGGAGCCTCTGCTGCTTAAACAAACCTTTAAACAGGGTGGTGCAATGTGTATCCGCTTGGGAGACTCGACTATTGAATATGCTCCAGACTTCCGCTTCTATATCACTACAAAGCTTCGGAACCCCCACTACCTGCCCGAGACATCAGTCAAGGTAAAAGAAAACTCCTCACACAAATGGTCCTGTATGTTCATTTCAGTTCAGTTCAGACAACTTTATTTATCCTTAAATGGCAGTTCAGTTTCACACAGTACCCAGTGAACAGCAGACACACACAACTTACACTTATCAAGTTACAACAGCTTCTCAATGTCAGGAACAGGAAGGCCAAGAGATGTGCAATTTGCAAAATAGACAAGAAATACTATAAAAATAGATCAATTCAAATGAAAATATAAGTATAGATCAGTGTATTCAAAAGTGATAGACCACATAGAATATGTGAGCATGGTATCAGCTACACAAGAACCACCAACATAGTGACATACGTATCAACATAAGTAAAAAGTTAGCATTTAGCAGCCTAATGGCAGAAGGTATGAAGGACATGGCATGGTTATTTGTTTTATAAGGGGAGCTTTTGAGAAGAGACCTAAAGACAATACAATAAATTCACTGTGCAAGACATGAATAGATTGACATTGAGCAACGATTCAGCTATTGATGTTAGCAATGTTTTTCACCAGCTCCGAAGTGAAATTGTTTTTAAAGAATATCTGTTGTCAGTATCAGAGACAGTGTCTCCTGGTTAAAGTTCAAGTCTCATACCTCTTGGGCCATGTGGGCCCGATGTTTATACTTGTCCACAGTATTCACCTTTTTGTTGTGTATAGACTGGTTTCATGCAAAGAAGTACTCTATAAAAAAATCAATAAAGATTTCTTTTGTCTTTGATACATTTTTCTATTCAGTGAAGTGCTTCTTCGCGCACATGGCAGCATGCGTGCGATTGATACAACTGCAGTCCTGCAAGAATATTTATGGCTGTTTCCCTTCATAAACTCTGCTGGAGAGTCCTCTGCGAGCTGCTGCAGAAACCATTTTTAATGAACATTTTCAAGCTGTCAAACAGAGCCTTGTTATGTTTTCACAAATAAGCAACTAGTTGCAATTAATCTAAATCATTTGACGGGGTCCTCACAACTTAAAATACATCTTTGAATTTTCAGCACCACTAAATTAGTAATCATAGCCATGGCATGAATATTTTTAATATGTTATGTATGAGTTTTACCTTTGTTGATTTCAGACAACAATTTCAGTATGGGCACAATTAAAAATTTTTAAATATTTGTACTATATGTTCAAACATCATACTGCCCCAGAAAGAGAAGTTTCTAATTAAGTTTGTAATTTCGTTGCACTTTTTGCAATGACAAATAAAGCTCTAAAGTTCTATTCTATTCAAACAATCTCTGAAGGATCAATCTCACCATTAAATTCATGTTCATGAGTGCCCTAACCTAACATGCATGCACATTAATGTATGCATATTGGAGGTGAATGTGCGTATTGTTTGTGATGTAGGTGACTTTGGTAAACTTCATGATCACCCCACAAGGCATCCAGGATCAGCTGCTGGGCATTGTGGTGGCCCGGGAGAGGCCTGACCTGGAAGAAGAAAAGCAGGCTCTCATTCTACAGGGAGCAGAAAACAAAAAGTACAGTTGTACTGACCAGATTCATGTCAGCTTATCCATTAAAAACCACTTCCTTGCTTAAAGTTTTTTCCTTCTCTTTTTCTAATCAGACAATTGAAGGAGATTGAAGACAAAATCTTAGAGGGGCTCTCCTCCTGTAAGGGCAACATTCTGGAGGACGAGACGACCGTAAACACCCTCTCCTGTTCCAAGGTTCTTGCCAATGAAATTGCAGAGAAGCAGGCCGTGGCCGAAGAGACAGAGCAAAAGATTGACCAGACTCGCATGGGTTACACACCCATCGCAGTGCATTCCTCCATCTTGTTCTTCTCTATTGCTGACCTGGCTAACATAGAGCCAATGTACCAATACTCCCTCCCCTGGTTTATTAACCTCTTCATTAGCTCCATTGATGGCTCAGAAAAGAGCGATGTCTTCGAAGAGAGGTAAGCAGGACAGACCGATGTGCCAGTAAAATACAAGAAACCAGTGCTTTTGGTTGGCTTTTATCAATTGCAAGTTTGGTTTGAACTTACACTCCTTTGAAGCTTACTTAAAACTCTACCATATGTTTATTTTTTAGACTCCAGATCCTGCAAAACCATTTTACCTACACACTATATGCCAATGTGTGTCGCTCACTGTTTGAAAAGGATAAGCTGCTCTTTTCCTTCTGCCTCAGTGTCAATCTGCTCATGCACAACAAGCTGGTAGGAATATACACACAGCACAGGTTTGCAACATAAACTGAAGATGTCTGACATCACATCCAACATTGTTTTGTGGTATATTAGTAAGTGAATTGCTAACCAAGGAAGCTGGTTGTTGTCATTTATTGGAGACAGTCTTTTCAGTGATTGGTTTTTCTGTGTCTTGTGTACTCAGTCTGTGTGAAGTTGGTACATGAAGATAATCCCCAAAGTTGTCAACCATTAATCCAAATAATGACAATTATTTTAATTCTGTTACTGTGTTTACACTCTGATTACTACTAACCCTAACCCTTTCAGGTGGATGAGGGAGAGTGGCGCTTCCTTCTAACAGGAGGTGTCGGCTTGGACAACCCCTACTCCAACCCTTGCATCTGGCTCCCCAAGAAGTCTTGGGATGAGATATGCCGCTTGGATGAGATGAAAAGTTTCAAAAATTTCCGTCATGATATGACCCAACTCAGAAATGAGTGGAAGCAGGTCTATGACAGCCCAGTGAGTTTTATCCACCTGACTGCTTGGTGTGATTGCTTTTCTTTTTGTGTTTCTTGTATATCTGTTAAGCATAAGTAATGAGAGGCTGAGTAATAACCTGACAGCAGACTGTGTGATTTAATACCCAGATCTTTGAAGTTGGCATGCAAAAACATGACAAAGATAGATTATCAAAAAAAAAAGAATTTAAGAACAAATCCTTTTTATTCAAAATGTATATGTTTGATGCTGAGAGATTTTTCACGAGCACAATATTTGGATTAGAGCCAAGTAAGAAATGTTGATTTTTAACTGAATCTGCACATCTCAATAGATATGATACTAAAGGAAAGTAAAAATGAAGGTCTGTTGCTCTTTCTTATTCAGCAGGTCTTCATTATTCAGTATAAAGCTGTGAAACTGCTTCCTTTTAAACACAGAAGGAACAATATCTGATGAATATCAGCCATGAGGTGAACAGACAGAAAGCAGAATTACAATCTCACAGCTTCTCGATTGTTATCCAGATTTCTGGCCTATAAATTCTCTAACTTTGACTGTTTAGTTTAACCTTTTGTGCCTGCACCCTCCGCTTAAGTTAAGGGGTTAACACCCGATTTTACAGGTTAACATCAGGTCTGTGGCATCCACATAAAGTCCAGAATCTCAGCTAACAGCTCAGTAAAACAATTTCTATGTCCACAAACACAATTAGGACAACAAACAAATTATGGCTCCCCGTGTCCACCAGTTGGCATGAACACGGACAAACGACTGAAAGCACACATCTCCAAAACTACGTTTAATCTCGCTATGGCCAAGATTCACCAACCCAGAGGCAACAAAAGGCCCAATTTATTCTTCACGTTTGTAAAACATAGTCAGAAATTGTTTTACCTTTGCTGTCTTACGGTATACAGTATATCCACCAGGATTAAACTGCATTTAGAAAAACAAAAAAACAACAACTATGTCTTTTGGGAGCAGTTTCCAGTAAAAAAAAAATCACAATTTTCTGTCCATTAGCATGGGTGTAGGAAAGAGAGAGAAATGTTGGTTCTTTTTCTTGAATGAAAATGAATTTTCTCCTCAATTGGTTCCATGGGTTTTGACCGTATCACAGTAGGATTGAAAGTATAGTGAAAGATGGATCTTACAGAAAATAGTTCAGAGCATTAAAAGGCCTGTAAGAATACATTAACAGGATGTTCTCTCAAATATAGCAACATACACACTAAGAGTCTTTTTTCATTGAGGTCTATGCACCTGGTAATGCTAAAAGAAAATAGGTAAAGCCATATTTGTGGTAAATTCTTTACAGCAAAGGTCAGCAGTGATATTTAGAAGTGCAGGCTTGTCTACTGAGAAGGCTGAAGCTTGTGTCATATTTCCAGAACCCCCATCAGACTCCATTTCCTGGTGGGTGGCAGGAGAAGCTGAGCCAGTTTCAGAAGATGCTAGTGGTTCGTTGTCTCAGACCAGACAAGGTCTGTTCACACTAAGAAATCATGTCTGCTTATAGACTTTTCACATAAAGAGACACTGGATAAACTCTTCTGATTTGCTCCTCAGATTATTCCCATGGTACAGCGGTTTGTTTCAGAGACGTTAGGCCGTCGCTTCATTGAAGCACCACCATTTAACCTGAGCGAGGTGTTTTTTGATAGCCACTGCTGTGCTCCCCTTATCTTCATCCTCTCTACTGGCTCAGATCCCATGGCTGCTCTGCTCAAGTTTGGAGATGAAAAGGTACAGAGACATCTGGAGAATTATGCAGCTTTAAAATCTGTTGTTTGTAAAAAAATAGAAAAAGAAAAGATATTTTGATTCCTCTGGGTTGACCAGGCTTCCACAGAACTTTTACAAGCACTTTTATATATTTATTTTAGTTTTTTTGTTTGTTTGTTTTGTCACACTCAGGGTTTCACAGGCAACAAGCTGACTTCCCTTTCTCTGGGCCAAGGCCAAGGTCCTATTGCTATGCAAATGATAAAAATAGGCATTACAGAGGGCACATGGGTCGTTCTGCAGAACTGCCACTTGGCCACTTCATGGATGCCGACACTGGAGAAAGTTTGTGAGGTCAGAAGAAACACAGACTTTTACAGATGCCCAGTGGGAACAATGTTAATACTCTTCTTTTCATATATGCACATAAATGACCTGGGCTTTGTGGCTAATCAGGAGCTGAACCCAGATACCACCCACCCAGACTTCAGACTCTGGCTGACTAGTTATCCATCTCCCACATTCCCCGTGGCAGTGCTTCAGAATGGGGTGAAGATGACCAACGAAGCTCCAAAGGGTCTCCGCTCCAACATCGCACGCTCCTTCCTAATGGACCCCATCTCTGACCCAGAGTTTTTTGACAGCTCTAGCAAGCCGGTAAAGTTACCCTACATGTCAAAGTGTACACTTGAACAGCTGAACAGCTCTAATGTCTACTTTGCTGTTGTGTTTTTTTTGCTATTGCGACACTAAATAATCATCTCTGTTGATCTTGGAACTTGCATTTCACCTGTTTATCCACCTTTCTAGGTTGTGTTTAAGAAACTATTGTACGGCCTGTGTTTCTTCCACGCCCTGACCCAGGAGAGGAGAAAGTTCGGACCTTTAGGCTGGAACATTCCTTATGAGTTCAATGAGACTGACCTCCGGATTTCTGTTCAGCAGCTACACATGTTCTTGGAGCAGTACCAGGTAATCTACTTTGTACTTTTAGGAATGCAACTAAATTTTGAACCAGTTACGGGACAAAAGTCTGTCTGTTCAGTGTCACAGCCTCATTCAGTCATACATGTTTCCTGATACATGCAGATTTACAAATGGATCGGATCTTGTGTTTTATATTACATTTAGTACCAATGTTCATAATAGGAATTTTGGCTTTTGCAGGTGGGTTCTGCTTTCTCACATGTTCACTTTCATAAACCATGGTCAGAACCCCCCTTTGACATTTTTACACAAACACTCCCAGCAGTCCTGGTTCCCCCTCCAGTGGCTTAGATAGAATTTGAAATTAAATACCGATGATTTGAAATTTTTATTTATTTATTATTTTTTTTGTCTGCGCTCTCATTTTCAGTTTGTAACAAGCTGTTGCTCAATAAACTTGTAAGTAAAATCCTCCTCCAGAAAATGTCACTTTGAAACTCAGCCTTCTTTGTCATGTTATAGCAGTTTCTATTCAAGTGGAAGTTCAATGAATATCAGCAAGCTAATGCTGTTTTGGTAGAAAGTAAATGCAAAAACAAAACCAACAATGTCCTCCCATACACTAACATTTACATCGGGGGGACAGTGGCTGAGGTGGTCATCCAGTGATCGGAAGGTAGGTGTTTTGAATCCCTCTCCCCAGTCAAGCTGTCATTGTGTCCTTGGACAAGACACCTCATCCTCCTTGTCTCCAATGAATGTGTATGAATGTGCAGTAGTAGCCATTACCAAGTATGAATGAGGAGTGAATGAAAAATAGATACAATGTAAAGTGATTTGAGTACTTTGAAAAGCGCTGTATAAATCGAATCCATTATTTTATTATTACATGTGCGAAAATTCAGCAGTTCTCTATATTCATCTCTTTATAAATGTTTCCTTTCAGGAAGTTCCATTTGATGCTCTACGCTACATGACTGGAGAGTGCAACTATGGAGGGCGTGTGACAGATGATTGGGACAGACGTACCCTGCGTACGATTCTCTCAATATTTTACACCTCAAAAATCATTGTGGACCCTGACTACAAGTTTGATCCAAGTGGGCTTTACTACGCACCAGCTGAGGGAGATGTAAGTTACAAGGAAAGTCAACAAACTATTCTGTAGGTCACTGGTTGCATGTGAATTGTTAACAATCAATGACCTACCCTCAGAAGTCAGAAGGCTGCACTCTGCTTCTAGTTAATAATGGTTTGTCCAGTTTTTTCTTCTTTCAGTCCTCTTTAAACCTTCTGTCTGCCCTGTCCATAGTGTGGATATTGTGATCCACACAGGACTGTCCCTTATCTTTGAGATTCAGGTGGACTATTGAGTCCTTATCTGAAGAGCTGTCTCTTCTTGCGTAGAGCTGTTGTTTAGTGTCATTTATAAATCACACAAAACTGCATATAAAACTTTCTCAGCTTGTGTTGCAAGTTTAATCTTCAGAATTAACCATGTTTTTTTTTTATCTGAGGCTGGGACACGCTGGGACACACTGGGATTTTCTGTTTGGAAAAAACTCATCTTGGTTTGTCAAACATTCCACTCATAATTATTACAAGGGAGCTTGCCGTCTTCAGTACGCACAACAGACTGTAAAGATCAACTTGTTTTCTTTTGCACTCTTCATTGTGAAGAGCTCAACTTTCTGTGACTTGGTTTTGTTTCCCTGCAGGATGTAAGAGTTCTGCTTTCCACTTTGTAATATTAAACATAGGAGAATCCATGCCGGAACCACACTTTTACCTGTAAAAACAACCATTTTATGTAAAATCGGTGGTGAAGAGGTAGAGGTTTAGCAGGGTTCAAATCTGATCTGGGGAGAAGTTGGTCATGTTATTTAGGGAGCTGATAGTTTGACTCCCCCATAATTTTCCAAACTGAAAGCACACCCCCTGCTGCTCACTGAAGGTAGAAAAATGGAAATATCTGGGTCTTCTTACTCAGCTGCTCCTAATTCATTCAGAATGTAAATAGCTGTGTCCTCAGAGATTGGAAAAGGAGCCTTGGTGCTTTTGCTCAACCTCCTGATCTTTAAAGACAAAACAAAATGGGAGATGCACAAAGAGATGAACTTCCAATATGATCCTGTGTAATGCTGCAGTAGTTTTTAGAGCGTCATCTCTCACTGAGATTTATGCCAGAACCATCAGACTATATGGAACTCAGGATCATGGTTGATTTCACAATTTTAAAAAATGGCCAAGGTTTCACACACAGATTATTAAAAAAGTTATTGTAAAAAAGTTTTTTCCTTTTTTGCCCAGCAAATGTTTTCAGGCAGAAGGATTGAAATGTTACCTGCAACATTGAAATGTTAGGAAACAAGCGGCAGACCTTATCATTGCCATGAAAACTAAAAAAACCCAAACTTATTACATTACCCATAGCAATGTGATAAGCCTGCTTCTGAGCTCCTTTGAAAAAAATTGTCAGAGGTAAAAATGTGTAAGAGGGTGCAGACTGCAGCCACTGTCACAGAGAAAAAACAAATTTTTTTTGTCTTTTATTTTATTTGTCTTTGGTTCTCTAGTACTTCACCCCTTTCCAAAATCATCTTTTATTGACAAAAGTCCCATTTACATATTGTTTAAAATAGAAATTTTTATTACTAAAGATGTTTCACAGTGTTGCTCAAAACGTGTCATCTTTCTTCACCCCTCCTCTCTCCTTTTTCTTGTCTCCCTTTTGCAGTACAACAGCTACTTGGAGTTTACAAGGTCGCTTCCTCTAAACCCGTCACCAGAGATTTTTGGCATGAACGCAAATGCAGATATCACCAAGGATCAAGCTGAAACGCAGCTCCTGTTTGACAGCATCTTGCTCACACAGGTAAATCCACCTCTGACTGTAATGAAATGCTACGTCATGTATCGTTATATTGATATATTTTTGTTGAGTAAAACCACCCTTATATCCAGTTTATTTGAATCAGTTTACCCATAAATAGTTATTTCTACATTTTGTAACATTTATAACTACATCACTGGTCATCTCTAGGTTGATGATACACACCAACATCCAACCCCAGCTTCAGTTTCTAATAGAAAACAACACCAATCACACTCTTATCCAGCAAATCCAAAACCAGTGTGTGGAATTCATTAGCATCTAAAATGGTCTTATTAGTCTCAATGATTGATAAACAGGGACACACTTAAAATGTAATGAAGCAGCTATTCATCATTCTTCTACTGTAGCCCCGGTCCCATCAGCCAATGATTATACATCACAGCTTGCTAGTGACTAAACATCATAGAGGTAAATGGACTGAGGGGAAAGGAGAAGAGTCACAAATTAGACTGAATAATTGTCAGCGAGAAGGAGCATTAAAACTGTTGATAGGAGTGTGTGTGTGTAATTAGTGTGTGGGAGAAATTGGATGGAAAATGTGAGCCTCTCAGCTCATCCTTTGTGAAGTGATCCGCTGATTATACCAGGTTAAAATTTTTAGTAAACTGTGTTGCTGTAGCTCCATGTAAATTCATGTAAGAATAAAAGTTGAAAGAGGTATGGAAGATAAGATATCCAGTGTCATTCTGTGTCCTGCGAGATGTCTAAATTTAAATCTGTATATTTCATCATAAAAATTATGAAATTTAAGCAAAGTCAAGTAAATTTTTTTTTTTTAACTTTAGCTTCTTTTGAGAATCAAACTAACATCAATGCAAAAAGAGTCTATTAGGAAACCCATGTACTGTATCTCTTTCTCATCAGTCTCTCTGTTCTGCTCTTTGTTCAGTCCCGCTCCTCAGGCGAAGATGCCAAATCCTCTGATGACATGGTCTTCGATGTGGCAGCTGACATTCTAAGCAAGCTGCCTGCAGACTTTGACTTAGAGGCAGTGATGAGGCGCTTTCCCACCAGCTACAATCAGAGCATGAACACGGTGCTGGTGCAGGAGATGGGCCGCTTCAACAACTTGCTCTGCACTATCCGAGACTCCTGCGTCAACATTCAAAAAGCCATAAAGGTACGTAGGGCAGGAAGGAAGAAGTGTATTTACAGTATCACATTTCCACTCAGTGTAATTTGATATTGATGTTTGTAACACCTCACCTTAATACTTAATGAATGGCTGGGCATTGAGCCACCATCTTCAGGAATTCTTATTGTTTGGATTCCTATGCTTGCTTTTTAATACAAAACGCTCAGTAATTCCATGGTCCACATGGTCGTCGTTGCGCTTGGCTCCTGTGCATATGTGTAACATTTATGTGAGTTTGCATTTCAAAGTGCAGCATTGAGGAAAAAAGTATTCAAATCAATCATGCAAGTTGATTTACTTAAGGTTGATGAAGTTAATCTTTTTCATTAATTAAACAAAGCCTTTATTTATTATGTTTTTGACACTGCAAGAACAGATGCTGCAGAGAGGAAGTACTGCTGAAATACCAGTAAAATTTGCTTTAATTATGGTAATGTTTGAAAAGAAATAAAACCAGACAAAAAATAAATGCAAACAAAAGACCAAAAATCCTTTCAACACTTCCCCTATTTTTTATTTTTTTTATTTTTTTTAATGCCCCATGGCTTCTATAGCAGCATGTTTTCTCAGGTCCTGAGATCACTAACTGGCTTTTGAAAAAGTCGATTGAATGTTGTATCAGTACTGGTCCAGCATCTATAATATATTAAAGTGTTCAAAACTTCAAAAGCAGTTTAAAGTTCTTGTGGCTGCAAGTAAAACTATTTATAACTTAACTATTACATATATTTATTAAATAATGTATGCATGTGTGTATGTGTAAACAAAATAGGAAATTCTCTGAGGATTATGTAAAGTTGCAGTGATGGAATTTTTTATATTTATTTATTTCTTTATGTATGTATGTATGTATGTATGTATGTATGTGTGTGTGAGTGTGTGTGTGTGTAACCCAGGTAAAAGACTCTGTTACTACCTTTGCTCCCTTGCGTGTTGTGCTCCACTGTGTATGAGCTTTCGTAGTTGCCTCTGACGTGGTGACGTCAGGTGGTCACGTGACCAAGTGCGGCCAATCCAGATGGCATATAACCCGGAAGTAATCCGCCGCCGGTAGGCGCAAATGAGACCCGCTGCTGAGAGGAAGTCGACTACTGGACCCGCCACGTGTTGCACAGAGTGGAGAGGCTGATATATCCTATGGAATTACCCAGGTTTCTAGATCCCAGGACCCTGATCTCAGGTTGCTGGATTCCCAGATTCCTTTTCTTTTATTGATGGCGAGCTAGCCTCAACGACTTCTGGGGAATACGCCTAAAAATTAGAACTTGGGATCAGACTGAACCTTCGCCACTCTGGTCGGGCTGGTTGGAGCTTTTTTCTTTTTTGTGCCGCTGGATTCTATTTCTTTCCCTGTTTGGTTTTCTTTCC
>JBAMHW010000004.1:5568751-5615243 GCA_037177495.1 Rhadinocentrus ornatus
CAGCCCAACAAATCTCTTCAGCTTCACGTACATTCCTCTCCAACACACTCGGACTTCCTCTGATTCTTCAGTGTTGGGTTTGTTAGCAGGGTTGTGGCCCTCTATTAGTGAGGCAGATTGTGGGATTTGTTTTCTGCATATCTATGTATGCATGCCGAGCTGCACATTATATGCTTAATTATATAACGGTTCTCGAATACTGCCATTGCATATAACTGTGCTGATGACGATCATTTTCTAGTGACTTTATGTTGTATTTTTGTCCTGTTTTGTATATAAACATGTTACCGTATACACCTTGTTTCAGTTTCCTTACTCTCCTCTTCCAGAGCTGAATCTTCTGCAACTAGCCTAAACGTGATTATGGGGGTTTGTTAAGAACTACCAACAGAGTATTACTTTGGCTACATTAGTGGCGAGCTAGCCAGGAGGAGAGTAACGAACAATTTCAGTCTTTTGAATCTGTTTCTGTCGTACAAACTGGATGTGGACATATTCAAGAAACATGGCATTAAAATCCCTAACGCAGTTTTAATACACGACATGATTGGAACTGAGCTCGATGAAGAGACAATTGATTTCCTAAAACAATACGGTTCTATTTTAACGGGTGAAGCTATAGATTAACCTGAATCTGTTTTCCATCCGTCATTTGTTGTGGAATACAGTTCTGGCACTCTGTTGGTTGTCTTGCCTCAGATTCTGCCGTATACATACGTGTGTAGTAGTGTTAAGGTTGCATATGAAATTTCGGACCTATCTTCAGCCTGAGGTAGGGAAGTGGCAGACAGAGAATTACTTGTCCGAGCTTCAGAAAGTTGCCAAACTCACTGGTCAGGATTTTTCGGTTGTCTTGAATGGGGTGATGTCTCTGCTTGGTAAGACTGTCTCCAAGTTCCTTCCCTCCATCACTGACGTCGAGGCTCCATTAGAAGACTCTAAGCCATCAGCAGCAACTGTTTCCATCAAGCTACCACACAAATCATTGCCTCCTAATGTTACCTCTAGTTGTCCAGATGATCCTGTTGCCCAAGGAAATGCCAACCTGAATACACCAGAAGTTTAGCGTTATGTGGTCGAACATATTGTAAAGAGTGACGACATTGCAATGAACCCATCTACACAGCGTCTCAGAGTTTTTTCTGGAAGATTGCCTAGACCCCATGTAGAGTCTGATTATGACACATGGCGTTTCGGAGTACAGCTACTTTTAAAGGATCCTGCAGTTTCAGATTTACAGCGTTCACGCAAGATTTTTGACAGCTTGCTGCCAACAGCTGCGAACTTGTTAAGCACCTAATACCCGATACTCTTCCAACAGTGTATTTACAGACCCTCAACTCAGCATATCCAGGATGGTGATGAACTTTATGCTAAGTTTATGGACACGTTCCAGGATGCTGAGGAAAAGCAGTCGCATTATTTGCTGAGATTGCAAGTAGTGTTAAATCAGGCTGTAAAACCAGGTGGAGTGTTGAATAAAGACTTTGATCGACATTTTTTGACTCAATTCTGTCGTGGTTGTTGAGATAATTCTCTTCTCATAGAACTCAGATTGAAGCAAAGGAAACAGAATCCTCCATTGTTTGTTGAATTCTTGCTTCTACTGAAAACTGAGGAGGATCGAGAAGCTGCTAAAGCTATTTGCATGAGACAGCATCTCGGCTCATCAAGACCCTGAGCTGCCGTGCATGCTCAGTATGGTTGCTTATACCAACAGTGCAGAGAAAGCAGAGGTTGCTGCTCTTACTAACATTACACAGCAACTTGCTCAAAAGTTGGCCGATATTCAGAAGCAGCTTGCAACTTTAATGGCTACCCAGTCAAACCCTAGGCAGTCTGCTGCTTCCAAGTCCACACCTGGCTGTAGGTTGGGTGAGTACCAGGGGGCGGTCAAGCTAACAAAGAACCCGCCTTCTGTGCCCAAGCTGGGCTATTGTTATCAGTGTGGTGAAGATGGTCATATTAAACCTCACCGTGATAACCCCTCAAATCCTGCACTCGTTGCAGCTAAAAAGAAACAGCTGGCTGAAAAACAACAAAGATGGCAGAGATCGAATAACCCCCCCAAAAAACATCTTTAAACTAGAATCAGTTCCAGTTGAGGGCCCAAGAACAAGAACTACGAAAAGACAAAGACAAAGACAAAGAAACATGTCAATAGCGAAGCAGTAACTCAGACTCAGTCTACGGGTTCAGCTTGGTTACCGAAAGGCTTTATTGGTTCCCACTGTACCGCAAAAGTCAACATTGTTGGTGAAGAGTTTACCTGTCTTTTGGACACTGGATCGCAATTTACAACAATCCCGGTCTCATTCTATAACCAGCATTTTGCAGATCAACCTGTGAAATCTCTCTGTGATTTGTTAGAAGTTGAAGGAGCTGCAGGACAAGTCATTCCTTATCTTGGACATGTGGAGATGATGGTCATGTTTCCCAGTAAATTCTTGGGAGCAGATTTTGATGTTGCTACGTTGGCACTTGTTGTCCCTGACGGCGAAGCCCATCAGTCTTCAGTGTTAATTGGCATGGCCTTGGAGCTGTTATATAGCCAGTATTTGGGAAGCGACTATTCTAACTTCCAGCCGTC
This sequence comes from Rhadinocentrus ornatus, assembly GCA_037177495.1. Lineage (NCBI taxonomy): Eukaryota > Metazoa > Chordata > Actinopteri > Atheriniformes > Melanotaeniidae > Rhadinocentrus > Rhadinocentrus ornatus. The sequence continues at coordinate 5,571,342 of JBAMHW010000004.1, forward strand.
GGAGCATGGCTATAGGGCCGTGCTTAAACTGTTGCGTTACGCCACCAGCACCAACAGGTGGGCAGCGATGGAGTGGTGAGATTACCTAGGCAGTCTCCTGTTCTTATCCCTGCTGGTCACACCACCCTCATCAATGGCTCCATCTGCAACAGCCTGCCCATGTCTGGTAGATGGGGACTGGTGGGGCATCCACTCTCACCACTGCCAGGGGGATTGTGTGTCAGAAGTATACTGATCATGCTTCCAAGCCAATCCCATGAAAAGATCCAGGTTGTCATCAGTAACGAATCAGACCAGGACATGACCATTTCACCTCCTTCCATTATTGCTGACCTTGCTGTGTCGCCGCAAATCTCTCACATAGTGTGTCGACAAATCTGTCATCATCGGACAGATCCCCTACCACTTTAAAGTTAGATTTTGGGGAGTCACCCATTCCTCCTGAGTGGAAGGCGAGAATTACTGAGAGACTTTATCAAATCCCTGAAGTCTTTTCGCACAGTGGAATGGATTTTGGATGCACAGATAAGGTAAAACATTATATAAAGTTGCATGATGAAACTCCATTCAAGCACCGAGCCAGACCCATTCACCCTCATGATATAGAGGTTGTGCGACAACACCTTAGGGATCTGTTAGAATCTGGAATTATCAGAGAGTCTGAATCCCCATTTTCTTCACCCATTGTCATGGTTCATAATAAGAAAGGAGATTTATACGCTTGTGCATTGATTACAGGAAGTTAAATCTTCAGACAGTTAAGGACGCTTACCCTTTGCCCAATCTGGAAAAGTCACTTTCGGCCCTGTCTGGCTCAAAGTGGTTCAGCGTGCTTGATTTAAAATCAGGATATTACCAGATTGAGATGGATCAAGCTGACAAAACTAAGACAGCTTTTGTGATGCCCATCGGAATTTGAGAGATCAACCGCATGCCCCAAGGAGTAATGAATGCTCCATCCACTTTCCAGCGGTTAATGGAGAAAAGCGTGGGAGATCTTCATCTAAAGGAAGGTTGTTGGTTTTTTTGGATGATCTCATTGCCTTTTCTGAATTCATTGGAGGAGCATGAGCGGAGGCTATTGAGGGTGCTACATCGCTTGAAGGGTTATGGTCTCAAGCTCTCGCCTGAGAAATGTAAATTCTTTCAGACGTCTGTAAAGTATTAGGGCCACATTGTCTCAGAGAGGAGAGTCGAGACAGATCCTGACTAGATTCGTGCCCTAAAATCCTGGACAATTCCGAGAACCCTGAAGGAGCTTAAATCTTATTAGAAATTAGGGTTTGCTGGATATTATCGAAGGTTCATCAAGGGGTATTCTGCCATCGCAAAACCGCTCAATGATTTCACGCGCAGCTATGCATGTAACCCCAAGACTCAGAAAAAACTTGGTCCAGTTAAGACCCGAGATGCTAAACAGCCCTTCAGTGAGCGATGGTTGCAAATGCTGTTAGCATTTGAAACTCTCCTTACAAGGTTGACTAGTTCTCCAGTCCTTGGCTTTGCCGATCTGTAATCGCCATATATCTTGCATACTAATGCCAGTTCCACTGGTCTTGGAGCTGCATTGTGTCAGGAACAAGAAGGCCAGCTAAGAGTGATCGCTTATGCTAGTCGTGGTCTGTCAGCAAGTGAATTGAGGTATCCTGCGCACAAACTCAAATTTCTTGTGCTGAAGTGGAGTGTGTGTGAAAAGTTTCATAACTGCTTGTATGGAGTCCACATTGTTGCTGAACAACAATCCTCTTACTTACCTGTTAACAACAGCAAAGTTGGATGCTGCCAGCCACAGGTGGCTTGCTTCATTGTCTACGTACACCTTCAAGCTGCAGTATTGAGCAGGAAAGCAGAACCTTGACGCCGATGCTTTATCTTGTCGCCCACATTGTCTGGCTGATCAGTCAATGCAAAGAGACTAGGACTTACTCAACAGATTCACTGAGGAACGAGTGATTCAACCTGAGGAAGTCGAAGAACTCAACTCTGACGTTGTTTCTGCCATTTGCCAACGCTGCCTTGTAACCAACCAGCTCAGCAGTTCCAACGAGTCTTCTATCACCTCAGTTGAGTTTCTGAGTCTTTCAGCCAAGGCAGTCCCTGATTGTTATGCCAGTGAGGAGCACAATAGACTTCCAGTTGTTCCCTCCCTGTCACTATTCTTATTCTTAAGGAAAAGCAACATGCTGATCCTGTGACCAGAGAAGTTATCTACCTGATGGAGACTGGAGAGAAAATTCCCCCAAAGGCAAGAAAAAGTCTTCCAGATCTTGTGCTGTTGTTGAGGGAGCTGAATCGCCTGGAGTTGCAGGAAGACATCCTGTACCAAAGGAGGCACGATGGAGATCAAGTGTCATTCCAGTTAGTGTTACTGGAGGAGCTAAGGTCTTCTGTTTTTACAAGCCTACATGAGAACATGGGTCACATGTGTATTGAGCAAACCTTAGACCTTGTGCGCTCCCGGTTTTTGCCTCGTAGGCAGCTGATATTGAAACTAGAATAAAAACCTGTAATCGTTGTGTAAGACGAAAGGCACTACCTGAAAGATCTGCACCACTTGTCAACATTGTGACTACTTGTCCACTAGAACTCCTTTGTATGGACTATCTGTCACTTGAACAAGATCAGAGCAATAAAAAGGATATTCTTGTTTACACAGACCACTTCACGAAATTTGCAATGGTTGTGTCTACAGCAAATCAGAAAGCGAAGACTGTGGCCAAGTGTCTATGGGAAAACTTCATCGTATGCTATGGAATACCTGAGCGTCTTCACACAGACCAGGGACCCGACTTTAAATCCAAGTTGATCAAAGAACTGTGTCTTCTTGCTGGAATTGTCAAAACCAGAACAACTCCTTATCATCCTCTAGGAAACCCCGTCGAGAGGTTTAATCGTACTTTGCTTAACATGCTTGGAACTCTGGAAAATCATAAAAAAGCCAAATGGAAGGAATATGTTAAACCATTAGTACATGCTTACTTGCTGACAAATGGGAACACAGCGTGTACACGTTGTAAAGCGTGCCGGAGACCTGCCTGTGTATACTGTACAGCCAGAGGACAAGGCGGATGGGCCGACTCGTACGCTGACCTTCTACTCCCATGTCCCTTTCTACCGGCTAGTAGTTATACAGATCCTTTACCAGTTACATCACCCCGCCGTCCTTGAACCCGAAGCCAGACTTTGATTCAAGCTGAGTCCCTTGATGACTTAGATGAGGAGGAAGATGAGTGGGAACTTCCTCAAGTTCAGATACAACCACCTGCATTTCAATTTGACAGCTCACCCATTGTCACCCCTTCGGTTGAACACAGTTCTCAGCCTTTGTCCACGGCTGTTCGTTCATTGCCTGCCCCGTTAACCAATCTTGGCACTCCTGTCCCTAGCCCTGTGCAATCTAATTTGCCCGAGGATGCGGAACCTTCTGCTTAGCCTGAAGTTTCTGTATCCGTGAGACCAGAAGAACATGCGTCTGTTGAAATTCTTCCTGAGCCTGAGGAAGTACCCCTTATATGTGTTCCTGCGGATTGGTCTGTGGAGGAGGCCGAGCCCCCTGGCCAGGCAGAGGCATCACCTCCTCATGTAGTGCCCTTGCATAGTGTGATTGGAATGTCTGCTCCAGCTTCGCACTCACCGAATCCAGTGGTTGACCCTACCCCTGTTATAACATGTCCAGGTCGGCGGCGTCTGCCTCACACCCGCTGATTTCAGTGTTACAAGTGGTGTTACAAGGTTTGATTGACACTGGCGATGTCGTGGGTACTGCTGCAGCAACAGACTCTTTGCTTTACCGTGTTCGCAATGTTTAGCATGCATCGTGAGTTGCATGTTTAAGGGGGGGAGGATTTAACCCAGGTGAAAGACTCTCTTACTACCTCTGCTCCCTTGCGTGTTGTGCTCCGCTGCATATGAACTTCCGTAGTTGCCTCTGACGTGGCGACGTCAGGTGGGCACGTGACCGAGTGCGGCCATTCGTGATGGCATATAACCTGGAAGTAAACCGCCGCCGGCAGGCGCAAATGAGACCCGCTGATGCGAGGGAGTGGACTACCGGACCCGCCTCGCATTGCACAGAGCGGAGAGGTTGATATATCCTAAGGATTTGGCCAGGTTTCTAGATCCCAGGACCTTGATCTCAGGTTCCTGGATTCCCAGATTCCTTTTCTTTTATTGATGCTGAGCTAGCCTCAACGAGTTCTGGGCAATCCGCCTGAAAATTAGAACTTGGGATCAGACTGGACCTCCGCCGCTCTGGTCGGGCTGGTAGGAGCTTTCCTTTTTTTTTTTGTGCCGCTGGATTCTATTTCTTTCCCTGTTTGGTTTTCTTTCCGCGACTTACTGCGTGCAGCCCAACAAATCTCTTCAGCTTCACGTACATTCCCCTCCAACACACTCGGACTTCCTCTGATTCTTCAGTGTTGGGTTTGTTAGCAGGGTTGTGGCCCTCTATTAAAAAGGCAGATTGTGGGATTTGTTTTCTGCATATCTATGTATGCATGCAGAGCTGCACATTGAATGCTTAAATATATAACTGTTCTCGAATACTGCCATTGCATATAACTGTGCTGATGACGAACATTATCTAGTGACTTTATGTTGTATGTTTGTCCTGTTTTGTATATAAACATGGTAGCAAATACACCTTGTTTCAGTTTCCTCACTCTCCTCTTCCGGAGCTGAATCTTCTGCTACTAGCCTGAACATAATTTCGGGGGTTTGTTAAGAACTACCAACAGTAAGAGTATTACTTTGGCTACGTGCGTGTGTGTGTGTGCGCGCGCGTGTGTGTGTATGTGTGTTGGCCCTGAACTTGATTTTGATCAAGTTAAAAAAAATTTGGCCTTTCTACTTCTGATGTGGAAGCATCAGTTAATTTAAAGTCATTTACTCACAGACTCAAGAAATCCAGCTGGAATCAGTTCAATAAGTCAAGGAGTGAGTAAATAAGTGAGTCCGGCCACTTTAATGCCTGTTAAGTGTGTCAGATGGCCTGTAAGATGCGGCACATTTTAGAAAAATAACCTGCAATTGACTTTCATTAGATCTATTTGTTTGTTAGGGGAATGAGCACATCATGAGCATATAATCACTTAATCATTTGTTTGCATATGTGTGCATGTATTCTTATGCAGGGCCTGGTAGTGATGTCTGCAGAGTTGGAGGAGGTGGTCAGCAGCATCTTGACCGGCCACATCCCAGGCATGTGGATGAAGAAGTCCTACCCCAGTCTCAAACCACTGGGAGGCTACGTCAAGGACTTCCTTGAAAGACTTCAGTTTTTACAGGTGCCTTAATGCTCAAACTGCCTAAAAAAAATTAAAATAAAAAATCACCTAATGTGTTAAAAATAATGAAACAGAAGTTGTTGACATTGTGTTTCTGAGGCTTATTTGTCTTCTCAAAGGTATAAATAATGAAGTTACGGGCTCTCTCTGAGACTAGCTGAATCGTTAGGATAGGGACACAAGTTTAGTAACTTGTATCTATATTTGAAACTGTAACAAGTCAGATCAAATTAAGTCTATAGATTCATTCTTCAACTATGAAAATACAAGTCGATTTCACAAGTGCAAAACTTTTGTTTCACATTTTACATTTTTACTAAAGAACCAATCAGGCTTCTCTAATCCAGAGTTTTTACAACATTTGGCAACATGCTGCTGTTTTTACCTGTTTCTGTTAAAAAGATCTGGCAACACCTCAGACTATGCAACCTGAATCCTCTGTGTTTTGGAGGATATGGATATTTTGAAGGTTTTAGATTGTGATGGTGCAGGGTAGTGTAACCTAAAAAAGGACACAATACAAATAAAATATTTGTGAAAATTGCAATAATATTATCATAAATGCCTTTGGCCATGATTATTTATATTAAATAGGACATGGACTGACATCATACATGTTGTATTTGTGTAAAACAGACCACGTGAGTTTTCATATCAAGTAGGCAGCAGCGCCATAGCTACAACTTTATACTGATTTGTCCATGTGCTAAGTCCAGGACTCAATCATGACGAATAAGCGACAGTGTAGTTAACGAACATTTTACTGACACAAGCCTCTGTTTCATAGAGAAACACCATGAACACACTTTACATAAAATTTAAGATGGCTGACTGGGTGTAGATTCCTAGAGGCTTCTTTGTTTTGTCACTGAATGTTACATCAAATGTAGCAGCAAGCAACAACATTGGAACTTTGCCACAGGGCACACACGATATGAAAAATATAGATTTTAAAGCTAAGTATCATAACATTTCTAACCTTTTATCCCAAGGTTCAAGTCTTTTCCCCATGGGATGCATGGACCCTTAAAAAAACTGATCCGTACACCCTTTGCTTCTACATGTCTGTACCTTCAGGGCTGGTATGAGGATGGCACGCCTGCTGTTTTTTGGATATCTGGATTCTTCTTCACCCAAGCCTTCCTCACAGGCAGCCAGCAGAACTATGCCAGGAAATACACCATCCCCATTGACCAGCTGGGCTATGACTTTGAGGTGCTAGATGACAGACAATACAAAAGGCCCCCAGAGGACGGTAAGAGGTTACTGAAAATAAATTTAGGTTGACAGAATGTGGTTGTAGCAGGGGAGTAGTAACAAGATATCAGGACAACTTGTAGCTCTGCTCTGAGATTCTCAGTCAAATCTCACATAAATCTCACCCTCAATCAGGGCAACAACAGACAGTTATTGCTGAACTGCACCTTTTTTCCACACTTAATGGAAGCTGTAACACAGATCAGCTCAGCTAACCTGTTAATACTTCCTAAAATCTGTGTATGTTGTGGTAACAGGAAGGGGTTAATATTTGTAAGTTTGGTCCAGGTTAAAGAAATAATTTCCTGATGTGTCTGAACCATGTGTTTGTGTCAGGTGTCTACATCAGAGGTCTGTTCCTCGATGGGGCTCGCTGGAACAGAAAGACCAAACTTCTTGCAGAGTCCTACCCCAAAGTGCTGCACGATCCAGTGCCTGTGGTGAGGAGCACAATGCAGAAGCTCTGATGTAACACACCCACACACAATATTTAATCTGAGAATCCACCTAAATTATCCAATAGTAATCTAAATAGCCTTTAATGTTCCCTCCTTCATTCAGACAGACATCTTGTTTTTGTCTGAGCTGTAAATCTTTCTTCAATTTCAAAGCACAGTGAAATATTTAAAGTATTTTTCTCAATAGTTTTGGCTGTTTTCAGTTTAGGAGGGATTTTTTAAAATAAAGTTTTAGACTGTGATGGTGCAGGGTAGTGTAACCTAAAAAAGGACACAATATGAATCAATTTTTGTGAAAATTGCAATAATATTATCATAAATGCCTTTGGCCATGATTATTTCTATAAAATAGGACATGGACTGACATCATACATGTTGTATTTGTGTAAAACAGACCATGTGAGCTTTCATAGAGATTTAAACAGGAAACAGAAACTGTGAACAGTTTATATATTGCCAACTCGTAGCAAGACATCATCCATTCAAGCCAATTCAGTGAGATTCAATTAAAACATGATGATCGCTGTGTTTATACAAGCTAATTCATAAAAAGTGGCCTAGCTAATAAAAACCAATGGATTGCATCAAATCTCCTGTCCAATGACAACATCTTTAGTCTTCTGTATTATCTGATTTTAAAAGGAGAATATTTAGGGTCATCCAGGCCAGGGGTGCACTGGAACAAAAGAAATCAGCCTTGGCTTTTCTGCCCAAACCGGCCCATTTATGATCATGAACACCATAAAACTTTGTGCGCCCGTAAATGTGAACATTAACTGTGTACTCCTTAAAACCACCAAAACCATGCAGTGAGTTAGCAGGAATAAGCGAGAGTAGACATATACTTCCAAAAAGTGTAATTAGTTAATACATTTAAAAATATCTATGAAGAATGAAAAATATTAAAGCAGCATTCGTCCTACCATAAGAAGGATGGATCAGATGAACACTGTTCCTGGACAAACTGTAGAAATAGTGTCTCTGTTGCCTTCTCTTCTCGTCTGGAGATGTTATCTCAACCTCGTTTACCTAAAGTTCAGGAAGACATAGAAAATAACTAAATTTAAGATCTGCTGTTTTAACCAGTGAACACAACTAGGTAACCAGCTGTTCTCTGGCTGGAAACACTAACTTTATCAAGTAATTTAATAAACTTAATGAGACAAACTAGTGTGACAATTAAACAGCTGTTCTCATTTTATCATAACTGTAAACAGCTAGTGTGTTCACCACTAACTGGCTCGTATTGATCAGACTTGCTGGGTTTAATGGGCCCTTTACTCAGAACAGAACCTCAAGGAGGTAAAAGCAGTGCAGCTAACCAGTACTACCATCATCATCATCCAGGACAGCTGATGAAGTTCCTGCTGTGGTCAAACTGTAAATTATTACAGTCATTCAGAACTTTGCTCACGTCACATTACATCCATTTAAGAGCATTTTATATTCGTAGCATTTTTTTTAATTCTGTGCCAGATTTGAAACCTCCAATTACAATGGGTTTAATTTTCTTTCCTTCACTGATCAATTTTAATTTTTGGAATCAGCATCTGTATTCAGTCACGGTGCAAACAACTGTCCATATCCAGTCATGATTAAAAAAACAAAAATGGAAATTAGGCCTGTGCACATGCTTAAAATTTTAGCTTTACATATCATGTGTAAAGATTGTTTATGCACCTCTCTGCCTTTATGCACAGTTTTTGTCACAAATATAAACACAGTTATATGTACTGGGCCTCTGGAGTTGCTAATTGGACTTTCAGGCTGCCTTTTTGTTGGGATGACAAAGAGACCCAGGTTAGCTTCTACAGCTTTACACATTCGTTTCTGCATCCTGACCCTTGAACCATTTATCCTGTAGCTGAAGCATACTAAATTCCTCCACCAGTCAAACATTTTTGAAAAGAAAATAGCACTGAATGCAACAGATAGTTCAGGATGAAAGTGATTCCCCGCTTTGTTTCTCTTTGCCAGATGTGGCTGAGGCCAATGAAGCGACAGGACATTCCTCAGAGAATGTGCTATGTGGCACCCGTCTACAAGACGAGCGAGCGCCGAGGCACCCTCTCAACCACCGGGCACTCTACCAATTATGTCATCGCCATGACACTCAACTCCGACATCCCAGCTGAGCACTGGATCAGACGAGGAGTTGCCCTGCTCTGCCAGCTCAGCTCTTAGTTCCTGCTTGGTTTCAAGCTCCGATATGCTATTAAAAAGAGTGCAAGGTGCACACACACATGCAGACTTCTCTGGTCTTTCACTGCAGAATTTTAAACACTGACAAGAATGCAACACAGGTAGATGATACAGGCAACTTCATGATACATTGTCAGCAAACTGCAGCATGAGTTATTACACAGTAACTCTGCTGTGCTTCCTATGTTTGGTTTGTAGATGGATGCTTCTTTCAAAGAGGTTTGGCATTTACAGAAACATGGAAAAGCTTAATTTGATCTATGGCCGTGCAATTAATCAATAAAACCGTAAATCGAATTTTCCGTTTCTGACAATTTATTTATTTTAAAATCTTTAATAGCCACCGCAAGCACTCTACTTGGGCTTTTATTATGCGCTCAACATTAAGTCTTATATATTTTGCAGTTGTAAACGAATGTTTGCACATAATTTCAGAGTTTACATCTGTAAATCAAGCTTGTAAAAACAATCTGCCTGAAAAAATCAAGTTTGCAAATGTGCAGAAAAGGGTTTGCAGGGTTTTAAAAAAGATTTGTATTTGTGGGGAAAAAGTGGAGTTCTTTTGCAAAAACCCTATTCACAGATGCAAAGCACAAAACTGCGTGTGAGACTCTGAACTTGCGGTTGCGAATTTGCCCATATCTTTACACACTTTTCTATCTTCTTCCATCTATACTTCCCGTCTCTTCAGCCAAATGGCATCAAGAATATTTATAGTAACGGTTTTTTAAACCTTCCTTAATTCATCTTTATGTCTAAGTTAATTTTAGATTTGACCAACTGATATATATTTTACGTGCACAAATACAAAAACAAGATTTTTCAGTAATAGACATCTACTGTAGTCAGACTGAAATTCTGCTGTTTGAGGTTAAATGGAGCTTATAGATACCTCTGGAAAAATTAAACACATTTCTTTTCTGTGGTCAGTATATATTGACCAAACTGCTTCTAATGCTTATTTAGTCTAAATGTTGGATTATTTAATGGTGAAGAATATATCTGTGTATCAGGGAAGATTGTCAATAATTAGTAAAGTTTAGTTCCTAACATTTTTGGGTAACACAAATTTGGATTCGACTGCTTAGTCCCTGAATCGCCCCTCTATGATAAAAATTTTTGTTCTTAACTTTCTTTCATAATCAGCTCTTTAATGTGAGGTCTGAGTGATGTGTAATGGGTCACACTGGACCCCTGAACATGCCTTCTGGCTGCTGAGTGCTGGATGTAAGTCTGGCACACACTTCAAGACAGATCAAGACAACAGTAACTTTGAACACCGTCCTGCATCATAGATGTTTTAACTGTAATGTTTTGTATGTTGGATGGAGGTCGACACACACTCATGAGGGATTTGGACAGAGACGAAAGATTTCAATGACTTTATTGACAATATCTATACAACTTGTTTTGGGGGGCAGAGGACACCAGCTGAAAGGATTCTTTGGCTAAATTAATATAAACTCACTTGTAAACCCACTTTATAGAATGTGCTCAGCTGCGTGGTCTTTTGTTTTTGTTGCCTGAAATGTCCATATGCATAAGTACACTGCCTAAATACTTTAGATGTCACATCTTGTATTTTTCTTCTGCTATTATCTTCACAGACAGTCAGATATTAAACTGCTCCAGCTGTGGATGAAAAGTCTGACTTCGTGAACTGCAGGCAGTAAATTTCTGTCCTGAACGTCTTTTTCGTGTTTATGACTGCAGGTGCTGAGGTGTCTGTCAGCGGGATGTGCAGTGGTGCTCCTGGTGCTGCCGCAGCTCCACTTTGTGTTGGAAGCTGTAGAGGCAGTGAGGGCAGCGGCAGGGTCGGTCGTCCCTGTGTTTACGGCTGTGGGTGATGAGGTTGGAGCTCTGGCTGAAAGCCTTGCCGCATATCTGACATACGTGAGGCTTCTCCCCTGGTACAAAAACAAGACACAACAGTTTAATGCACAAGATATGGACAGACAAGGTCCATTTACCCTACCAAGCATAAACCCTGAATCATAGACATAGAGGAACAATATTTATAAACATCAACAACAAAAACAGCTCCAACAACCGCTGTACCAGCAGAGCCATGGTCACCTCCTCATCAAGCTACGTGGCTGTCCTTTTTGTAAGAGAAAAACACATCTCAACTCTCTAATATATGGAATAGAGGAAATTAAAGATCTGTGTTGATATGATTTGAATTATTTGGCCCTAAAACATGAATTGCTGTAGGAAAAAAAACACAATTTAAAAAAAAAGCAAACATATTTTCCGTTACAGGCAGCGGATGTGTTAGCTCACAATGGGTGGTTCAGTGTCCTGTTCAAGGACACGTATAAAGAAACAGAGTCTGCAAACAACCTAGTCACAGCCGAGCTTATGTAAAGAATAGAATTTAGTTGACTACTTTCTGGGCGCTGTCAGCAAAAACACAAACCCACCGGTGTGTATGAAGGTGTGTTTCTTCATGTCGGACTTCTGGTGGAACCTTTTACCACAGTACTGGCAGGGATAGGGCCGAGTGTCTGAATGAATGAGCAAATGGGTGGAGAGGGTGGAAGAGCGCTTGAACACCTTCCCGCACACCTTGCAGCCAAACGTCCTCTCCTAAAAACAAAAGAGAATCAAGGACTCAGGAGGGCTGAAACTGATTATTTACTAGTGAATTTTGCAAAAAGATGTGAGCAAACATCTTAATAAAGCAAAAGTGATGCTGACCTTGCCTCTGCATGATGTTTGCTCATTACCATCTCTGCTGGCTTTGAAGTGTGCTGCTGGCAGACGAGCTCTGCTTTCATGGCTCTTAAATAAATGAGTCTTTAAACTTGACAGAGATGAAAATATCTGGCAATAAAGATTAATTAAACATGAGAGAGTTTCTACAAAGACATGCAACAATATATAAACAATATATATATTTAGGTTTGTTGGCACTAGAGTTGATTGCAGAAGCTTTTAAAAACTGAATAAGATCATTTTTTAATTAATTTATTGACACAGGCACTACTAATCAAACACAAATGATTAACTGATCATTAGTAAGGCTAAAGTCAGCCTGTTAAATGTTAAGGTTCACTACAGTTCAACTAAAAAAGTCTGAGTGAGTATCATGAATGGAAGCTTTTTTTTTTAATCTATAAAGAACATTTGTTTGTATGAACCGCTGGTGAATGAGGTCTGATGTCCTTTGGACATCCCAAACCAAAGTTGAGATATTTAGTCATAACTCAGAGTGCCATGTTTGGGAAGAATTTTTATCACCTTACATCAGTAAGAGCATCATTAGCCATCGAGCACGGTGGTGGAGGCGCGATGACCTGAGTCCACAGAGCCAGAACATTTTGCTGTTACTGAGCCCACTGTGAACTCCTCTGTATTCTAAACTCAGATGTGAGGCCATCCATCTGACAGCTAAAACTTGGCTGAAATTGGGTCTTGAGTCTCAAACCTGCCTAATCTATTGCATTGCCTCATCCTCTGTTACAGGCGGCACTTTCTAATGCACAAATAGTTTTTCACTTTTCATTTAGGTTTCCAACAGAACAAAGAAACATTATGGATGGATGTCTTACTCTCCCACAGAGTAAACACTCTTGTCTTGGGGCGCTGATCCTGGAGCAGCCACTGCTCCTGGGTTCCCTCACAATGAGGGGCGGCTGAGTCAGATCTCCTTGTCCCACAGACAGTTTGTCTGGATATTCTGAGCTCACGTGAGAACTGGTGCACACGGCCGATGTGGGAGGGGGAAATCCAGGTGTCTCCACTGAGTTTATGGAACTGCAGGGTTCAGCAGATCTAGATCCTGCAAAGAAGACAGACAGGTCCATTTTGACCATGTGTAAACTAGTTTCACTACCGTGAGATCTTTTCTCTCTGTAAAGTCATTAGAGACTTGCTTCTGATACAAACAGTATATTTATCACTTACCACAATATTTGGGACTAGATGACTGGAGGTGCCCACTTCCATCAGAGTAGTTGGTAGCAAGAAGCTCTGTCTTTTTATCTGATGATTCTGCAGTGGTGTATGCAAACACTGCTCCCCAAGGCCCTGCTGTGAAAACTACAGGGGTGGATCCAGGGCTGGGACTTCGGGCTGTGGGTCGAAGGTGGTGTAATCCCCCCCGCTTCACCAAAAATGACCGAGGCATCTCTCAGAGGGTGTAAGACCTGCTCCAAACCTGACGCAAAGTTAGCTTAAGGAAAAAAAAATTTTAGAAATAAAGATGTGTCTTAGGTTTTGTATTATGCACACTGTTCTAAATCATTTTTACCCAGTTATTCGAAACATGTAAATAAAGGTTATATGAGTGTCATTATATTCCAAAAGAGGGCAGCAGAACTGTTCTGTCATTCATGCTTCTTGCTTGAAAATGCCACTCATTCTGCAACTGTCATGGGTCAGACAAGACCAGACAGTTTGTCTTCATGCCTTACAGCTGTCTTGTGTGTCATGGCTTTTATTTATTTTATTTAAATATCGCTTGTGTAGTTTGCTTCAAAAATTTACCTGAAATGTGCAATAAATAAAACAAGTTAAGAAAAAAATAAAAAAAAAAATATTTTTAAATATCTAAAAACACCTAACTTGTATAGTTGCGTTTACATTTTTTGTTCAGTTGTGGCCTTTAAATTGCATACTGATCTTAAAATAACTATATCGCCTACCAGATCCACTTCTGCACTGTCATTCTTCACTCTAAAATACTTTCCTAATGGTGCTGTGGTGTTTTAGTTTGATCAATGTTCCCAATACTAGAAAGGTTTGATTGGCTTACTTTCCTCTGAGAATCCGGCTCATCTAATCCGACTAAGAGGAAAGACTCGATGGAAGATGTTTTATACTTGACAAAAAAGGCTGGAGAAAGATTCAGTTTGGTTTCATGTTGCAGTCAAAAGCAGCTCAAATTTAAGTGCTTGGTTTGTGACCCCAGCAGTCATATCAAAACTGCAAAACTATCACTGAAGTGCAACACATTTCATGACTCAGTGCTCACACTTGACAGATGTGAAAGACTATGCACCCAAGGTTTCAACAAAGAATACTATGCAGTTACGTGGCTATAAAAAAAAAGAATGTTCCTTTTTAAACATATTATTTTTATTAAATCTATTTCTTTGTTAACAGAAATGGAAAATTAGAGTTTAAAATAACTGATTTGTTGTAGCAGAAGCGGCTGTCGGAAATAGATATTGATATTGATCATATTCCCCCTAACGTATGTTAAATGTCATGGAAGAAGTTCAATATAATACCAGTAAAACTGTGTAAAATGCTTCATTTAACCCTTTGAGTCTATGTTTTTAGGTATATTTCTGCAACCACAAGGTCTATTCAAATACTTTTTAAGTCATAGTAAAAGGAACACGTGATATTTCTTACAATGTATAAATATCAGTATATGTGTTACTGGTCAGAATAAATAAAGATGGCAAACAGCGCAAGTGAAAAAGTTTCAGGCTCACCTAAAAAAAACAACACACACTTCGGATGAGTATATGAACATCACTTTGAATTTGTAGCTCTAAATTTCAGATTATAGAACAATATGTGAACATTACTTCTGTAAAGGCCAACTTCGATAAAGTAAAGTAGAACAAAATTAGAGAGGGTTGAGAACAGTCGTTTTGGGTGACTTCTCCAAAATGGGCATTTCGGGACAGTTGGACACCATTTGTTGTCAATGTTCCCCAGTTGGGGGTCCTTAGGTTTTAAAAGGTTGTGTCCCGTGTTTGGTGTAATGGAAAGCAGACGTATCATTAACTTGCACAGCAATCAAACTGACCAAAGTAAATACTTTGTCCTACTTCCGTGTGACTAATAATTATGGCACATCGTATGATTTCCACACTAATGGTATAAGGTTAAAAAAATTAGAATAAAAGTGTTTGATCTGATTTTTACGTTACTGATTTAGAAGTTTATTTAAAAAGTACCAAATTTAGTAAGTAAAAGTATATTTTCATCTAAAATGGAGTAGTGTAGAGGTATAAAATATGCACATGCAGGTAAAAAATTCAGCGTTAGAACATTGAAGAGATATTCTTCCCACCAGTTCTGTTTGGTCTGGGGGTCCCGACCATCACAGGAGTCCCAAGATTATTTCGGGGGGTTTGGCAGATTGTTGTAAAAAGTATATATATATAGCCTATATTAATCGAATACATTTGAACCGAATCCACAAAAAACCACTTTATGAAGTTTCTGATATTTTTCAAGCCTCACAGTTAAAACTTTAATCATCCAGAAACAAAGTTAATCAGAATCAGGCATTTTTTTTATCGATAAAAAGCTGATTTTGGACACATGGGTGCCCTGTCACAGCTGGTAACATAATTTACCTTCAAACATTCAAACAGTTTTCAGGTTTGACATCATCATATGCTGACATGGAGGTTGTGGCAGTCTTAAAAAATCTTAGAATCTTAATAAATGAAGATGATAAAGTGGTTTTAATGTTTGAAAGTGAGTTATGTTAACAGCTGTGACAAGGCATCCATATCCCTAAAATCAGCTTTTCTCGATTAAAAAAGGCCAAACGTTTGGGAACCAAACCTCATAGCTTCGTCCTGCCTCAGATGCTCTACGTTTTAGGTGAGATGTCAGGATTGGTTTTGATAATCGACTGGCCTGAACCGGGCAACACGAGCAGGGTCTTGCCGGTCTACCCTGTCACAGCTATGCCAGGCAAGGAAGTGCAGACCTGCACATATTTTAATGACAGTGGCTTTTTTCTTCACCAACTTCTCTGGTTTTATTTTTTAGCCTTCTGTGTGAGATTTATGTCGACTTGCAGACTTTGTTCCATCAACTGAACTTTATTAGCTTTAATCAAGACAGTAAAAAGAAGACCAAAAACAAAAGACAATTATAAATTTGATTTTTTGGCAGCTCAGTCTAAACACTTTTTTAAAAATTATTTGCCTCAAGTTAAACGCTTTGTGACACCATACAGTGCCAAATTATAAAAGTAAAACAATATTTAGAGTTGGATGAATCAAGTCTGACATTTACATTAAGAAATTAAACTGAGATATTATATATTTGTTAATCTTCTGATATTACAAGGCCAAATGTTGATAATTTCTAAACTTGGTTAACAGAAGCAGATTTCTTTTTTAAAGATCTCACAAAATTCTTTCTGTTCTTTCTTCATCCATCAGTCAGTATCCACATGCTAATGTTTACATTAGACAGAAATAAAAAAGGAAATACTCACCAAACTTCACATTTCACCAGTGCTCCCTGGTGTTCCTCAAACTTCAAATAGAAACTAGAGACGGGATCCTCGGATCAAATCAGAGAAGACACTGGTGTGTTCAGAGTGGCTGATCTCTGTGGGTCGGTGACATGTGAACTCATTGGGACAAGGAAGTGTGTTTTAGCTCTGACAACTCAAAAGTGACAAACCACAATGCTTCTTCATAAAAAAAGAAAAAGAAAAAAAGAGAAAAAAACCAAACAAAATGTTTCCAGCTTTAAAAAAAGAAAAAGTCATTTGAATTGTGGCGCACAGACCTACAGCCAGAAACGGAACTCGAGGAAGACAGATAAATCTGATTAAAGGAGGAAGTGGGTGAAAAACTGTGCTGAAAATTCTTTTGAAAGTTTTGAAACTATGTCGACACAGTTTGGTTACACAAGAGACCGTAAAGGTCTAGCTTAAAAAAAGCTGCATGATGCAACAGAAGCTTCTTTTATTTCTAAACTAGTTATTTTATTTTTCTCAATTCTACATGCATTATAGTTTGATACTTGCAAAAAACACCAACAAGTTGTCTTAGTTTACAAATGGATTGCAGGGATTTTAAGATAAATTGCCACTTTAGTTGCTGGAGTTTTTCAAAGAAAATATTAAATTTTAATATTTTGAATTCAAAAGGCTGTAGCTTGCAAGTGGTTAGAGATAAAAATATACAGTAAATGAGACAAATGTTGAGTGTGAACATGAGTTTATGATGATAGGAGTAAATAAGTGATGCGCAGTGAGGTTCATGGCTGGTGAGGTACTGACTCTGGAGTCAGATTTACAATTGTAACAACTGAAAAGAATATCTTATTTCACTATTCATCCAACAGCTTGCAACTACTGATAATGGCTTCATATCCCATCAGCCTGCCTCACCTGCTGACTTTTCTCAGCACTTTTTTGTGCGATTGTATCGGGTCGTGCAGTCAGAGGTGAGGCAGAGCTCACCAGTGCCTCACCCGGGGTTTCTGCACTGTATTTGATTGGGAAATACTTAAATTCAGTGATTTGTACTTAATAAAATGTCAAAAACGTTTGGAATCATACTGAAAATGCATTTTTTATTATTAATATTATTATATTATTATCTAATATTTTGTGTACTTTTTTGTCATGACTGCCTCACCTGAATCTCCTGACCGCACGTCACTGGAGCAAATCTACTAATTTCTTTTATATATTCAAAAAGTATTGGCATATAGCTAAAATAATATTAACAGTGAAGAAGATTTTTGCGTTATATTTCATAGAACAATGTGGCAGATGAGACTAAAAAGCTATATTTACATAAAGTTGAGAATGAAGAAGTCTGTAGCTATGCATATCTAGCTAGTGCTAGTCTTATCGTTTAGCCAGACACCAACGCTACAGACCCAGAGAAGTTGCACTTTCAGCCTTTTGTCAGACTTGATAGAAGTAAAATTGTGCATGTTGATGTGGATGGATGTTGCTCCATCTGACATCAGTTGCGTCTGTTGCTGCCAAGATAAATTATCCCACTGAAAACAGTGTTAAAAAAAAACATGCTGACATGCAAACCCAGCCGCTCTAAGCTTCCGTACCATTACCTGTTTAATGGCTTTTTATTCTTTCAATTCCATAATCTTAAAGTTTTATAAACTCCAGTTACAGCTACAGAGTAGTTAGAAGCTGGAGCTGAAGTTTGCATAAAACATTTTAAAGTGGCCACAAAATACTTTTACTCTTTCCAAGTGGCATCACTGGTGGCACCAGGGTTGCCAGATCCCGGTTCCTTAGGGCCTGATGACTATCAACACAATAAGCAATTGCAAATAAGAAGAAACTACAAAGCATATTTAATGTAAACCATAATAATTTAAATTTTAGAAGTTTTAACTAATTCCCTTATTAATTAAAGCAACAAAAAAAAAATCCCATTTTACCGCTATAACACATCAATAACCAAGCCTCTGCAAAGGTGCAATGTCAAAGTTTATTTTGCATTATTCATAGGATACAGAACACTGAAATGTATTTCCCCCCATCATACTGGAATCTATATATATTTTTTTAACTGTCATATTATATATCTGACAACATCAGTTGACCTGCAAGAGAAGGAGAGAGGGTGGACAAGGTTCCTGGTCATGAAGCTGTGGAAATTACAACAGCTGTCACACACATAAATATGAAAAGTGAGGCCATCTGAAAGCAGAAGCTTTCACTCTGTTGTTTCATTTCCTGACTTAAATCAGGGAAAACTTGTAATCGATGTTCCCAGTTCAAAATGACAAATATGGAGTAACACAGTGTGTTCCATGTAAAATGTCACTCGTGACATGGCACATTAAGATGTTTGATCATCTCATTTTGTTTTCTTAAAAGAATGAATCAAAGTTTTTTGGTGAGTATAAAAAAATAATACTAAAAATTAACGCTACAGTTATACTAAAAGTAATTTACAAACCAACCAAATGAGTTATCAGAGTAGATGGTTACCATTAAACAGTGGTGAGTACTGAGCACCATCACCAAACAGCTGTACAGATGTGTTGATGTGGAGGACACTGCACACACACCTGGGATAAGATCAAGGTTTATTTTGGAAAAGGAAATTTATTCCAGACGCAAAACTTCTTGCTGTTAGCTGATCTGTTCAAACCACCAGTAGATTGGACAACATCTGGAGTTACTGGAAGTACTGGCAAGTTTGTTTTAATGATCTTGTGGTGGCTGTTTAAACGTTACTCTGCAACATAACCGGTGCTTAGCGTTACCATGATGGGCACAAGTAGTAAACGGGAAATGAGTATTTTTATGTTAAAATTGGGGGTTAGTGGTGGTAATTTTTCTGTTTGGTGCCTTAAAACAGAGAAAGGTGCAAACAGATGATGTAACAGACTTTTTACATTAGTTTAAGGAAAACAGGTTTCTGTCTAATCCTCACAAATGAAATTTTCTTTGTTTTTGATCTTCAGGTTCAGCATGTTTTTTTGTGTCTCTCTTCCATTAAAACGTTCTTCGAACGAGAAAATACACCAAAAAGTATGAAAACTTTTAATACGGCCAAGAACAAAATTACATAAGTATAATGAAAAATATGAACTTAGATGGAGTCTCGTGTGATAAATAATCCAAGTTTTAGGATAAAGAGGGCTGTTGGTATTTTTTACTATTTGTAAACTATATGGAGCTCTCTTTGACATAATCTGGAGTTCTCCAAACAGATTCCCATGTAGAGATTTCAGTTGCCAAACCCCACAATTACAATCGAAAAGCTGTTATTTGCAACAGTATGGTGGCCAAGGCAACATCCTCTTTAGTCCTCCGATGGCCATAACTGGAAGATTCAATTTCCTTTTTTCTGTGGGCTTCAATGAAGCGGGGGTAATTAAAGAAACAGGAGCCAAAAACCATTTGTTTTAGCCAGAAGATAATCTCAATATTTAGACAAATGGTCAGTATGAAATAAACAATGGTTGGTTTGGAAAAGGGAAACATTTAACGCTTCTCTAGTGTAGAACAAAAAACTTCATTGATAAAATAATGAGAACTGATCCCACTATGAATCCATTCATTCACATTACCTCGTCCACCTTAAAACCGTAAATGTAATCCGTCTTTCTCTGTAGTGCAAAGATCACTGCTTTATACACACAACACCCTGTTTGATAAACCATTTAACAGGTCTCTCCATCCTCGGTGGGACCTGATATAGCTCTAAAATATGACAACATACCTTTGCTGTCTGTCTGTCTCATATTTATGCATTTGTGTTACATTTTTTTAAATAAACAGAATAATGGTTGATATGTAAAATATCTTCTAACTAAACACTCTGGTTACAATGACGGCTTTTTGTTGACATCCTCACTGCCCTTAAGCATGATTGCTGGAGTTTTAGCTGTCAGAAAGTACATTAACTAGTAATTCCAGATGAGCTTCCAGTATTTTTTTATTCATGTGCTGGACAGTGATAATAAAAAAAATCTTTATGATGAGAAAAGTAATAAAGTAATACTACTCTTGTGCCTGTCTGTTAAATATGAAGCTAAATACCAGAAACAAGTTAGCCTAGCGTACATCCAGAAGGTGATTCTGAAAGTCAAGGATGCTTCCTCGGTACTATGGGTCCTTCCTAGTCATGTCCTTCTAAAAATAGAAGAAAGTTTTTTTTGTATTCAAATGTCACAGCAATCATCGCAGTTCATCAATCAATCACACCCCAGAGCTGATATGTTGAAAGCTGTTTAAAAGCTTTTCGTTGCTCACTAACAGTGGGCCAGTTTATACTTTGTTATCCTGTAATTTTCTATCTGTGACGTCTTGGACATACAAAGATTTTAGATGTTTTAAGGACACCTGGAATACCCGGAATCATCCTTGAATGTACATGGAATGACAAAATCCTTGACATTGGAACAATCCTTTAGGGGAGATTTGATGAAACACGACTTAGGAAAGCAAGCAATTAAACATATTTCCTTTAGCTTGAAAAGAGAGAAGAGAGGAACCGCAAGCTAACTAGTAAACACGTGTCTGGTCTGGTCAACCGCTATAAAACATGACTGAAAGAGAAAAACTAATTCTCTCTCTTACAAGTCAGATGTTAAGTTAAAAAAAATCTGCTAGCAGCTAAAGCCTAACCAGTGACTTTAAATTAGTTATTGTTAGCTTATAACACTAGCGGATGTTAACTAATTTAAAATTACTGGTAATGTTTGTTAATGTTAGCAAACATTAGCTAATGTTAACTAATAACATTAGCTTACATTAATCAATGTTAGCTAAAGGTATTAGCGAATGTGACCTAACAACATCAGCATGGTCAACATTAGCAAATGTTATAAACCTTGTAAACGCAGCTGTGTAATTTACGTTTCTAAATCAGCTAACAAGCGAGCTAACCTATGTCCTCAGTACAGTAAAACATGCATGATGTTGCTTTTCAGAAATTGAAGAGACCAAGCAGGAATTAAAGTGTTACACTAAACAAAGTACAAAACTGTCCCTGCTATGCTCACTATGTTCTAGTTTTGGGTTTTAATTGTCTCAATCATCTCCTTTCAATCTCGTAAGACAGTGAAGAAAAGCTAATCCTTATTCTCATACCGTGCACAAGCGTGGGTTTAATGATACTTTTCTCATCATTGATAAATCCTGCAAAGCTCCAGAGAGAAAGTTAAACTGATCACGGATACCTTTGCAAAGTAATAACCAACCTTGACTATGCTAATTATTTTAGAAGTTAAAACAAAAAACAAAACAAACAAAAAACAAAGTGGAATAAATTCCAAATCATAGCAGCACATTTTCTGTCTCTGAAACACTCAGTGTCACAGTAAACCAGTCACAGATGACTTCTTGGCACAAAAGATGGTGTAAGTTTGGCCTCTGTTGGTATCCCTACACCTAAAGTTTCATATAGATCTATAAAAAATGTCAAATATAACAAAATAAATTACTACACATACATAATCAAAAAGAAAACAAACGATTTGGCAACAATGAGTTTCTTCCTTCGTTGTGGGTCATTGTGAACATGTTTTGATAAAAATAAGTTGCAGTACCTCCCAGATAGAAAAATTGTTCGGCCCAGATATGGCTTCTGTGAGTGTGGCTGCCCAAACTAAGCCAGATGACCACATGTGGCCCACATGGTAATTGCAATAAAGAAGGCTCCTGTATTAGGACCACATTTGGCCCGCAAAATAATTTCCATAATCCAGATCCGGGCCAACGACTGACATCTGGACCACACGTGGCCCACAAGAGACTCACCATAATCCAAGCCAGGCTGGCAACTGACATGTGGTCCACTTCTGGCCAACACAACACTTGCCAGTGCCATAACTGAGCTATAAGTGACAAAAGTAGCCCGGATTAGGCCCAAACATGTCTGCTATCTGGGCTTGCTCACCTCCATATAATTTGAAAGCCACACAACAACAGGAGTATTTAATATGTTAAAGATTCATCTGTGAAAGCCATCGCAGATGTGATAGCCACATAATCTGATACTGCACAGCTCCCTCCCATAACAGCCCATCTGCTCAATTCACTTTTTTAACACATTGTATACACGAAGTTTAACCGATGGCTGAGAGAAGTTTGTCCTGAAGGCAGTGACGATGGATGTGAGTCATCCTACTGAGGGGCTAAAAAAAGGGAAAAGGAAGGATGAAAACGTATTTAACTCTGAACCAATCAGTAGGGAGAGTTATGTAAGGGTATACTATACAGTGTGTCTCTATAGAGAGGTTTTATATTTGTCCACCCATCTTTTACTTCTTCAAATGGTCACAGATTCAGGTCCGGGGGTAGATCTGGAGCTGTAAGCAGAAGCTGTCATGCTGGTTCAGTCTATTCTTCTTGTATGTATGTCACATGTTCATGTTTGGAAGGATATGATTTTTAAAGACAGTTTCTGGTGCACTAAGAGGAGGGGAGAGGTTTTACGTAACCTCCGTCAGGGAACACTGGCATCAGACAGTATGGAGAACAAAGTGGTGGACACAATAACAGGAGCGGAGACAACAGGTAGAGATGAATGGGTCCAATCAATGCCACCATGGTAATTACTGGAAAAGCCAAGGGTTTGATTGGTTAATACAATGAATTGTCCAGTCCAGTCAAGGGAACTCACTGATCCCTCTCCTTTTCTCAGTTTTCCATGGCCTCAGCACACACCATGCTGCCGTAAAGCTGCTGTGGGTCTGGATGAGTCTGTACTTGCTCCTCTACCTCGCTGTCTGTGCTGCCATCACTATCGAGACGGGCGGATGGGTGACATGGGCCGGACAAGTTAGGGTACAAGGCGGTGGTGGGCAGCGGGCTGGGGAGGAGGTCATCATCTGAGCTGAGGTAGTCCCCCTCAGCAGAGGCAGGGCTGGCCAAGCACAGATCCTGATAGTTGGTACTTCCTCCTCCCGAGGTGATCCTGGAGCCAGGGACGGCCTTCTGCCCTTTCAACTGCCTGACCTGAATACAGAGGAGAAATATTTTCATGGGTGGATCATGTAGGTAGATTGTTCACTGACTTGCGGTGTGTTTGTCTTCCAAAACTTATGTTTAACCCTTAAATTTCCAAAAGCTAAACCCTTTAAATCCAAGTCAATATCCAGACATTATGTTTCCAGAACAGCCTCAGATCTAAATATAATGTGTCACTAGATATAACACCATAAAGGCCATTCTCCCATGCTTTGGCTTTCAGGAGAAAAATATTGGCTTTAAAGCAACAGAAATTATTTACATATCTACACTTATTTGCTCAGGTGTGTTTAGTTAGTGTATTTAGTTATTTATGCTACTATTTACATACTATCTTTACAAAACTAACTCCAACTCAGCTTGCTTTTGGCAGAACTGTACAGCAAAAATGTCTTCTTGGCTTTATTCCAGCCACAGAGGAGCATTATTTCTGTTCTTTACGGACACACGCAGAACTTTTTGCTCATTTGTTGATCTTTGGCTGCCCCTGATTGGACATTCCTGTCAATTTCAGGTCTCCGAATGGTTGAAACTTTGACAGAAAGTGGCTTCATCATAATGTTCGTGTCAAAATAAGGTTTCTTAGCAACACAGAAGTGATAGCATTTTTTTCTTATTCACAAAATGTAGGGATCCAAATAATCGTGGATCACTCAGTGTGTATTTATAATATAGTCGTTGAAACAACGCTACATTTTGCAGAAGGATATAAATGCCTTGAAAACTACCTTAGATCACCTAGAGGTTAAGCTATCCATCACAATTTACCCCACAGCGTTACGCGCTACTGTTCCTGAGAAATTGTTAACAAAATAAGCGACAGTGCTGGTGATCTAACGGAGTTTTAAGGGTTAAAGGCCCCCAGATTTTGATAAATCACTGATAACAGTCCTTGCAGTCTCAGGAGGTTTTTTTCTCCCTTGTCAATGTGTGTGTCCTTTTAATGGGGTCACTGAGTGTGAAAGAATAAAAAAGTTCTATTTGATGACAAAAAACCACGTAGTCTTAAAGCAAATAAAGCCCCTACCTGCCTTTAATCAATCTTTTCTTATTATTCGTATATCTGTTTAATCTAGAAACACTAAACAAAAAAGAAAAATTTCTTTTGCGTGCTAGCTTTGCATGTACTACTGACTCATGACAAATCTCAGAGGTTAGTAGCAAGAGGTGGGGGTGGGGGGAAACCGGTGGTTAACCAATGGATATATTTTGACTGACTGCTCTTCATGTGCAGTCAGGAAGGTTGCTCTCTGCAAGTCGAAGCCATTTTGTCCTCACTGCACAGCAAAAAGTTAATGATTAAATAAATACAAATAAAATAAAAATTACTTAAAAATTGAAGTAATGTTCTTTTATTTTGTTAACTATAAACAGATTATGTAATCATGACCAGAGAAGCAGAACGTCCAACATTATAACTTAAAAAAACAAATTTTTTTAAACCAAGTTCAGCTGAACTACACAGAATGTTTCAGTATGCATGAGCACTATCTGTATGACTCGATCATACGATGATGGCTTCACACAATATACTGAGATTTTTCAGAATACTTCATTGCTTCCTCATCTGTCCTCACGCAAGTTTCATTCTCATTTATAAAACCAAAGCTTTGATGACAAAAGGTGGGGGGAGAAGAAGAAGAGTGGCGAGGAGCGGTAAAGGGCAGGGCCGTCTCATCACTCCCCCTCATTATGAAGTTAGAGAACAATCCCTCCCAGTCACGCACTGCCACTTTCTGAATGAACAAACCAAGACCGAGTGCTGAGTGGGACGTCGCTGTCTCGAATCAGGGTTGAATAATCTTCATGAGAAGTTACTGAATTTTAAAGGAATCTGCTAAACTTTGTAGTGAGACAGTGACAGTAAAATATATAGCTGCAGACCCTCTAAAATATATTATATATATATTATTGATCTTTCGGAATCGAGATTGACTGTGAACTAAATGATGGTAACACGTCAGCTGGGGAGTCGCTGAGGTATTTGTTACAAGAAACACACTGGAGCAACTGCGTGTGCCATGGTGGAAGTGGTTCAGATGAAAAGATGACGAGATACATTCTATGGTTAGCAAAACTGGAGGATACGTGCATTTATACACAGTCAGCACACACTGTGTGCTGTAAGCCATTCTGTCTGCCACATATGTGAAACCACCCAAAATCATATGCATGAAAGAACATTTAAATTTAAAATCTTTAAATACCACTAAAGTCTGTCTGCAGCCAAGAAAAAAATTAGTTTGTGGAAGAAGACTGAAAAAGAAAGAGAGAGAAGGGCAGAGCAAGAGGTAGGACTGTCTTTAACTGGCTGGAGAGAACTAACAGTAAGTTAGTAAGTAAGATGCTAGATGGTTACTGGTGTTCTACCATGTAATCCTACCCATGAAGACATGCTGCCTATGCCTTCTGCACATTCGCACAACATTAAAATGTCATAGCTATGTGGGTTGAGGACACACCCATAAATCAAGGCTACCTTGAACTCCGTGTGTGAACGGCTGAAACTACTTGTGATACTTTCGCCAGCCGTAGCATACTTTGATGAGGTAATTTATACTGTCGAATCATCCTACCTGCATAAATATACTATAAAAAGTTGCAATTTATACTGTAGACATCCTCCCTTTATTCATTTTTTAAGTTCGATTTTTGAACGTTATTTCTTAAGACCGCAACTGTAGGGTACTTCTGTTAGTTTAAAGATCATTAATTCACAAATGTGTATTTTAATGATCTTAGACCATTTTTGATCACACAAACTGAATTGCATGAAAAACATGCACAGTATTCTGTTCTGATAGGGCAGCACAGATCGAGAGATAAACCTTTAGGTTTAGCCTGCAGTGGCACGTGTCCTCAGATCACCGGCTCAGCGGTCGATGTGGGGTGCATCCTGTAAATGTTTACAGGACAGGTTTTAATTTGTTAAAAGCTGGCTTGGTCTGTTATTGAAAGAGAAACCAAATCAAAGCCAACCTCACTTTCAGAAGAAGGATTTAATGCATATGGTGCATCCAGGGGTCTGTTGGACTCTCTGAACTTATGGAGGGCAGTAAACACACAGAGATGTCTAAAATGGCCTTGTTGAAGTTGACTTGATTAAAATTATTACACATTAAATTACTTTTAACTTTAGAAATGCTACGAGTGACAGGTTCATTGTGCTGCTTACGTTTTTTTTAAAATATTCTGTCAATAGTGCATTTCTTACTTGTTCGCTTTATTATTTGTTCACTGAACTGAATATTCATGTGACCAACCTCGTTCTTTAGCTCAGCAATCTGGTCCCGGAGCTGGCTGATGTACTGTCTGGAGTCTGAGTGGTTCAGCTGACCCTGGATCAGTCCTTCTTCCTTCTAGAGAACCATTTTCCAAACCAGAGTTTAAGGTTAAAGTCCCAGTCATCAACAAAATAATCAGTACAAAAAGACAAAATTTGTTTTCAAATGCACATTTAGTTACACACACACACACACACACACACACACACACACACACACACACACACCTGTATCTCTAGTTCAGCGATCTTCTGCCTGAGTTCAGCCATGACAGCCATACTATCTGCTTCCCTCAGTCGCACCGCCATCACCTCCTCTTTACTCTACGAGCATCATGGGAGAGGGAGTAAATGGGTCAGGAGAAAGAAAGAGTGGAGATAATAAAAGCTGAACTAAATCAGTGAAATTCATCATAAACAGTTTCTTCTGTCATTTATGTCAAGTTGCATCCTTTATCTAATCTATGTCTCCTTAATTGCTTCTGTTCATCTTTTTAGGACATGAATCCCAGATTATATTGCAAACTTCTGCCCGTTTCTTTCCTGTTTCTCTCTGTTTATTCCATGTTTCATTGGCTCATTGCAGTATGTCCCCATTTCTTTATATCTCATTAGCTTGTAGAGGAAAAGTAGAACTATATGCTTTTTCTTCCTTCTTGCAATCTCTTTTTCCTCTCCATCCACACCTTGCAGTCTAACTCTGCTTGCTTCCTTTTCATCTCATTGAGTTGGGCCTGCAGAGCTTTATTCTGATTTGCCAACATCTGGAGCCGGTCTTGCAGCGCGGAGCGTTCCTGTTCATGGCGGCCGATGAGTTTGCTGTGGATCTGGTTCTAGAGTGAAGGAAAAGTCAAAAGGAAGAAAGTGAAAATAGGGATCCAGCTGTACTTACAACTCCTGTCTAGCAAAGTGTGGCTGCACGGCGTTGCGTATCTGACCTGGCTCTCCAGCTGCAGGGCTTTGAGTTTGACCTCTCGGAGCTCGGCCTGGGCCTGCGCTTCCCTCAGTCGGATGGTCATCAGTTTGTCCTGCAACTCGTTCATAGCATTCTTCTTCGGGGATTCCTTCCAGTGGCCTCCCCCACTACCGGTGCTGCTGCCACGGGACATGTGATGCTGCAGGAACAAAGAGAAACATGAACCCGCACACATGGGCTATGATGAGTAAGAGCAGCAGTTGTTTGTGCTTTACCTGCCAGCGCTGGTTGAGCTCAGTGACACTGTCCTGCATCTCTCTGAATGAGCGCAGCGTCTCCAGCTCCCTCAGCTTCATCTGCTTCACCTCTTCCTGCAGGGCCGCCATGTTATTCTCATCCGGCAGGCAGCTGCTCTTCTGCATGAACAAGCATCACCGCTGAACAGTTTAGCAAAGTTAAAAAGTAATGACCAACATACCAGACAATGGATCTGTGAGGCTGGAAAGTCAATCACTGATTAATCGCAGTACTCGATACAATGGGATATTTGTCTCAGTCAACAACCATTTTTACAAACAAACTTGTTCTTAAATCCTACTTACGAGCATTTTACCGAGACTGTGGCATTCACAAAAATCTTACACTTTACTCTTTTTAGTGCTGACATGTTCGAACATGTTTGGTTGTGTTGTCTTCTGTTGTTCAATTCATTAAAGAAGCACTACAGAGCTTTTGCAGTTTTCTCAGTGACGGCTAATCTGGCCTCCATCTTGCTTCTGATCTGTACTGTGAGATCCCTCCAGTCTTACCGTCACTCTTGTCTTATTGCTTGCAGTGTTGTTTTCATCAACGATGACAATTTTATTTTGTTGACAAACCTTTTTTTCATGACGATAACAAGACAGTGACGAGCTAAACATGGCTCTTTGAAGACAAAAACATGAAGAGACGTTTGAGAGATTTCGTTGACGAGACGAGACGAAAATGTTCAGGGACTGATTGTCCAACATTAAAAATGCAGGACATTTCTGCCTATTGTGAGCACAATCTGTCAGTCAGCAATGCTGCTGCACCTTGGCCACGCCCACCACCTGACGTGCAGCGTGCACACAGACAAGCAGCCATAGATGAATCACAGCAGCAGCGTCGACAAGAGGTTTGGTGGTCGGAAGCGACGAAACGATATATGAACATATTTGAACTATAATCCATCATAATTTCACTGGCAGATTAGGTCAAGTTAAGCATATGTTCCTCATCCATTGCTCATAATTTGTTCATGTGTACGTATCTTTGCTTTTTTGGAGTAATTGATTCCACATTTAGCACTTTATCTGTGCGATGCAGAACCCTAAGTAGATGAGAAAGTATCTGCTGTTTGTTGGGAAACCTTCAAAGTCTAAAACATTTCCTTTAAATTTGGTAATTATTGATGAAAATAACCAAACAACAAGCTCACAATGTGTTGCTATATGTTGAACTTATAGATATATTATAGTGTCATTTTTGCTTACTGATGAAAAACGTTGAAATTAAAGGTTTTTGCCTAACAGCAGTTAAGTATAGCACGGCAGCATTGCATCCCTGCTGATGGGAAAGTCTCGGCTAAGGCTTTCTGGTAAAGGATCTGGGTATTATGCAAAAGCATTAAGGTTAACTTGTTATAACCGTTCAGCCTTGATTCCACTTTTTAATACGTTTTATTGACCTAAACTTATTTGTTAAAAGACTAATACTTTTTATTTTTATTTAACTAAAACTAGACTAAAACCTTTTGAGTTTTTGTCGACTAAAACTGGACTAAAACTATCAAACTTAGAAATGACTAAAATGTGACTAAAATTAAAAGCATTTTCATCCTGAAGACTAAAACTAAGACTTCAACTGAGATGCCTGCCAAGAACAACACTGGTCGCTTGTTCTATTTCTTTCTCTCTTTCTTTTTCTCTCTTCCTCCGATGATGTCTTACTGGATTTCTTTGCTGAATCAGCCGCTGTGCGTTCGTAACGGCGTGTGTGTTTATATATTTATTTGCTAGCGTGTGACGGGGTGTGCAAGGCAAAACACTGCGGCAATGGTACTTGGCCTCCTGGAAGGCTTGAAAAGGTTGTATAGTGCTGCTTCTCAGCCTTGGGACGGCTCTAGAAATACGGATAACAGATGTCACGGTGCCATCAAACGAGTGCCAAACGCAGAGTTTAAAGGTCAGAAAGTCTAGACAGTAATGACTTTACATTAATGTTTTGTCACATTTTTAAGACAACTTTTGGTATTTTACAAAGCATTCTGTCATATTTCTTTTAAAATGAATAGCATGATATTGCAGATCGTGTTCTCAGGGGAAAAATTATGTATTTCTTCTTTATTTAAGAGGTTGCAGTAAAGATGGGATTTAATTCATTGCTGGTCTTCCTAAAACCATCGGTGCAATAGACTGAACAGATCCGTTCCCTCTACTGCAAGAATATGACTCTATAAATACCCAACTCATTGGAGACTACCAGAGCCACCTGATCTTGTAAGAAGATATTGGTGGATGAGACTAAATGTTTGTATCTGCCAATTGTTATTATGTTTTTAAATTAATATGCATTTGCACACAACAACAGAAGAGGGTCAAGGAGTCATTAAATTGTAGATAATATTGTAGGTATTTGAATAGTTCAGGGGATCAACTGTGCAACTACAATTCAGTCAATCATCATTATTAACCGGTGGAGAAGTTCCATCAGCACATAAAGTAAAAACGAAAGCCTGAAAACTCATTCGGTTCCCATTAATACCACAATAGCAGCGTTTAGCTGACAAGAGACACAATCTATGTAACACATTCACAGACGCACACGCTGCTCTTTTTGCTCTGTGTTAATATGCGAGTGTGTTTTTGCCCACCTTCTCCAGGTCCAGCACCTTGTCTTGCATTTCCTTCAGCGCTCCGAGCAGCTCGGCCTCCCGCAGCCGGGACTGCTCCAGCTGGGTCTGCAGATTGCTCACAAACGGCTCTGTGTACTAAAAACAAACATTATTTCATTAGAAATGCACGTTAGACAATCTGGTAACAGGCATTTACCTCAAGTTGTGTTGCTGTGCTTCCTTATTTCCAGTCACCTGTTTTTGCCAGTTTTGACTTCAGTTATTTGTCATGGGTCTCTGGACTCCATTGTCTGCCCTTCTGTTCCATCCCATTCCTTCCCCCATGTGTGTGTGTGTTTTGTGTGTGTGTGAGTGGGGGCGTGGCTGTTTCCTCTGACATGTTCCTAAGGCACAGCTCATCACACCAGCAGTATATACGCCACAGTCCATCCTTCATTCGATGCCAGATTGTTGAACTAACAACACGTGGTATCTGGTCTACTTTATTCTTGGGAACTTGGTACCAGGTCTAACTTGTGCATTGTCCTTTTCAGAGAACCTGATCCTGAGCCACGCCACAGACCTCTAAATCAACTCAAGAAACCAAAGTTCATTTGTCTGTCCACTTGCAGTTCCTTCTAGTTCTGGACTGTTTCATCCCACAATAAAAGCCTTTTGTTTCTCAGCTGTAGATCTGTCTGCTTTCCGGGTCCCCAACCTTGCCGCTGTGAGTTATTAACTTTATTACCCTTCTAAAAATAGTAAAAGGGGGAACCGCCTCTGCTTACTCCTTTTTTGTTGTTCTTTTCCTTGTTATTTAGTACGGACTTCTACTTCATTTATTGCAATTTCCTCAGTTTTAATAAGCGTAATAAACTAAACTATCGTAATGTGAAGACTACAGGCTCATGTCAGGACCAGGTTTAGCTCAGCCAGTTTATCACAGTGTTTCAGGGCTGGGATTTCTACCACATTACCTTCTGTTACTTTTATGTCCTGAGCAAAGAAAGATCTTAAGCCTCTTTTCTCTAACGATAGAATTTCTAATCCAACTGCGGTAAAGTGAGATACTGAATACAATTCCTGGCTAGTCCGTGCACAGCTGCTGCTTTACGGCTTTGTTTGGTAACAAATCTGAAGCATGAAAAGCAAATACAGGTGTCTGAAAATTCTGTCAACAACTGGCCAATGGAGACGATTCATTTGGCACCCAAGCAGCACCTTTGCCCCGCTGATTCAGAGTGTCGTCAGAAAATAGAAAACCACTGCAGATTTTCATGTCACCACATTAAGGTGAAACTACAAAGCTGACAATATGAGAGCAGCAGAAACAGACAACAGAGTAGAAAAAACTTTCCTACGAGGTAGAATATAAAAACTTGAAATTAGGTAAGCAAGTACATAGCGTGAGTACAAATTCTCGATTTGTCATTCTGGGTTTTTCAGTCTTTATTATCAAAGACAACTGTGACTGTCTGGAGGTGTGTGAACCCTGGTGGGTGGAGGGAACCAGATATCTGAGCTGGAAGACGGATCATCATCCTCAGTGACATCATTTAGAGTTAAATCACTGACTTTTTAAAAGAAAAAAAACACCTCAACAGCTTGTTTTTGATTGGCCTTTTAAATTCTGTTGCTTGATCTTTACACCCAACCCACATACACGAAGGAGCTGCTGGAGCGAGTGTGTGAATTTTAACTGAAAATCAGTGGTTGACAGCGCTGTCGATGCTTTCTAGAGGAAAGTAACACATGCAGAACTGTGCAAAGAGTTAAACCAGTCAACATCTCTTTATATTTTGCTTCCAAGAGGCCAGACTCGTGTAAAATGGTCCTGAGTGGCAGGTCTTTAAGCTTCCTGAAGTTTTGACATTGACTGCTTTTACACACATTTTCAGTCTAGTCTTCATCCCTGACAATATTCAGATTTCCGTTTTTTTATTGTTAAACCGCTTAACACTGACCTATAAATCATTACAGTGTAGAAACGACCTGTAACACAAGAGATGAACCAGTGTTTTGCCTTAGCTAAACAGCTCATTTTAACTTCATCACTAGCAGCCTGTCACAAAGGCACATTGTTTGCTCCACAGGACCAGAGCTGATTCATCCACTGCTTGCCTCATCAGACATGGTCTCATTCTTAAGGGAAGGGAAACAGGGAGAAATCACTGGACTGAAAACAGGATTTCCCAAAGCCTGAATCTTATTATAACTGAAGCAGTGTGGGGTCATCTGGACAGGGAACACAAAGCAGCCAGCATCCAAAGAAAAGCTTTGAAAGGTTTTCAAGTGTCTACAGCTGTAGATAACTTTAAGAAATGCTAAGTAAACTAACCTAAAAGGGTTCAGGATGTGTCAAAGAATATACATTACTCATTTTTTTCTTTTTCTATCCTGTCTGAATGCACGTAAAATTA
Source organism: Rhadinocentrus ornatus (assembly GCA_037177495.1). Classification (NCBI taxonomy): domain Eukaryota; kingdom Metazoa; phylum Chordata; class Actinopteri; order Atheriniformes; family Melanotaeniidae; genus Rhadinocentrus; species Rhadinocentrus ornatus. The sequence continues at coordinate 5,604,202 of JBAMHW010000004.1, forward strand.
AGTAAAACCTTTTAGGGCACAGGTAAAAATGTTCAATGTTTAGGTACGTGTTGCATAACATGCTGTTCTCTTACAAGGTGAGTAACCACAAAAACCCAAAAGAAGTATCTGAACCATGAAAGGACCAGTAAATGATCTGGTTCAATGACAGCTTGTATATAAACAGTCCTCTTCATCATGCTGTTCACAGTTTAACATCATCAGATCAAGATGACACCCATTTTTATGTTGTAGTTTACCCACAACATAAAAGGTTTCAGTTTGAACAAGCTGTTTGAGATGAAGGATTTACCATAAATGGCTCTACTTAAAGTCCATCGTGATGTAATATTATTGTAACGTGACATTTTCACATTTGACTATCCCGGTTGTTTGTGAGTAGTGTAGGTGGAACACAGACATGTACCCATACGATAGTGCCAGGATTCATGGGAGGTGAAGGATGCTTGAGGTATCATTTTCACACATGGATTTACCACCACAGACTCCAGATCTAAACCCTACTGGGAATCTTTGGGTAAACTTTACACATGGACCCGACTCTCCTTTCACCAGTTCAAGATCTTGGTCAACCACGAACGCGGCTCTAGATAGAAATTCCCCTTCTGCCACTGAAACAATGACAGCATACAACATATGCTTTACACTCTGTATTTTCACATCCTTGCAACAAAGCTGAATGTTAACCCTTTAGGCGCCGGAGTTTTTAAAGATTTTAATACATACTGTAAATGTGTAGAAATGTTGAATATCAACCAGAGTTTATGATGGTGGTAAAATTACTTATCTTGTTTTATATTTTGGCATCACTGGTTAGCAGCCGTATTAGATTCTATAACAAAAAATCAGTGGGTTTAGTATCAGATTTTTCCTAAATACCCAGTTGTTTCATCAAACAACTGCACGTCCTCATTTTTCAAATAGACCCAGCCTTCATCATCAATATTCATAGTGCTATTTGGACCTATACTGCCAAACTCAGTAAGATAAAGCATCGGAGTTGTCATCTCTCACATGCGCTGCTCCAGGAATTGTACGTTATTATTATGGAGGGAAGCGCCGTGATTTCTAACAGAAACATCACCTTCAATGTTGCTAGATGACCAATCATCAACCTCGGGAGGCTAAATTCTCTCCCCTAGAATCATAGCAAAGTACTCCTCAGAAAGTACTTCATCAACAGTTAAAAAGTGTTTTCATATGTTGTGTGTTTTCCAGGCAGCATCACTGACTATGGGCATCGGCTTCATATGGTACATGGATTTCCTCATGGTGCTTAGAGGGTTAACACTCTTATTTGAAAGTTCAGCTCCCTCAAATATTAAGTCTAGTTAGCAAAATTTAAACAACAAAACACAAAACTCTTGCGAGAGACCCCCCCCCCCCCCCTTCTTTATTACAAACAAACTCTTAGTAAAATCTCAGCTTGCTCAACCTTTAGAAACTTCAGCAAAAGAGATCAATACAAAACTTTCCTAAGCCAGTGACATAGAATGCTTAATAAAATGACCTCAGAACTTCATCATGAAAGCAGCAACAACAATAAAAAACAAGAAAATAATATTAAAGAAGCCCTGTACATTAAAGTTTCAAGAGGACACAAGAGGCTTTAAAGTCTTAACCTGGTTGATGCTTCTTTTCTTCTCTAGGAAAAATTGGTTCACATAAGTTTTACGTCGTAGGATGAAGTTTCAGGTCATGACAGTTAACTTTGCACAAACACTGAAAACAGAAAGAAACAAAAGCTTTCCTATTTCTCTCCATTATGTAGTGATTTTTACCCTCTGCTGCTGCAGCTCCCTGATGGTGTCCTGGGCTTTCTCCAGACTCTCGCTGGCCGTGTTGCACTGCTGCCTCACCACCGCGAGCTCCCGCTTGATCACATAGTTCTCCTCTGCTTCTTGTGCTCTCGTCACCTGACCCTGTATTAGTGAGCCAGAGCAAGATGGAGGTCAAAATAGTATGTAATGTTTTAACTTTTAACATGGTACTTCCAAGGTTAAAGGAAATTTGTATTATGTCACATAGCACATTTTATGTACTCAAAAGTGACACCTTGGGAAAAAAGCTTGCTCTTTTTCTTGCAAACGTGTTAGATAACAAAATCATTAATAGTTGAAACAAAGCCAAGATGATCAACTTTGCATAAGGAATAGAAACAAGAGGAAACAGCTTGCCTGGCTCTGTCAGAACAGGAATAAACCAAACGCTATTTCCAAATAGAAGTGAGGATGGTGAAGCACTATAGACCTGTTGGTGTACCCGGACTCAATTTTGTAATTGAACTTCAATGTTTTTTGTTGTTTCTTTAATTATAATGTTACATATTTTCTGTGGTGGAGAGGTGGGGGCTGCGGCTGCTGGGGCTGCAGCATCAGAGCCTGTGACTCAAAAAAGACCAACCAATTAAAATTAAGGCCTAGAGGTGATTGTACTGTACCCTAAAGGAAGGGGAATTAGCTTAGTTGTTACTGAAATGGGCTTGGGTCTGAACCCAGGGTAAAGTGCCCAGTGTGCCAACAGAGGTCAGCCATTCTGGGCCCCTGAGCAAGCCCCGTAGCTCCCTGTGCGCTGAAACATGGCACCCACTGCTTCATAAATAGCCATTTTAGTAATGTAGTAATGATCTGTCACTTTATTTGTTCCTAATTCTACTTTTCATTTTTCATTTATATAGAAACAATTATCATAAATTGTTCTAAAACTTTGGGCTGCACCGTGGTGTGGTGGTTAGCACCGCACTTTTGCAGCCTCCTCAGTACATAAGGACTGTTTGAGCTTTGGCTGGGGGAAGGTTGCAACAGTGGCCTTTCTGTGCAGAGTTTGCATGTTCTCCCCATGTATGTGTGGGTTCTCTCCGGGTACTCCGGCTTCCTCCCAACCTCCGAACACATACATGTGGTCACTTTAGATTCCCGGTAGGAGTGAATGTGACTGGTTTCTGTCTCTCTATGCTGCCCTGTGATGGACTGGCGACCTGTCCAGGGTGCAACCTGCATCTCGCTAATTGCTGCTAACCCTGCCATTTGCTAGGATGGGCTCCAGCTTCCCAGAGACCCTGTATTGGACTAAGTGGTATAGAAAAAGGATGGCTGGATGTTCAAAAACTTCAGTGTGGAAGAGAAATTTGTAAACTTTTGCACAAATCAAAAACAAACACCTCCTCAGTGAGCTTAACGTGTAGAGAAGCCGATTTCTGAAAAGAGCCAGGCTGGCTGTTTTCCTGGTCTCCAGCTACCCAATCAGTCTGCTGGCTCTAACGTCACATCAAGTACACAATTTTCTTATCTAACTTTAGGCAAGAAAGCAAATAGCACATTTCCCATTTACTGCACATTTTGGTAACTTAAAGATGTGTATGAAAATTTGCACAAGTCCACATGACATTAAGCTTGGAAGACGTGAAAATGAAACAGACATTTCTACATGAATTACTGTTATTTTACTGCTGACAGTTTGAACCCAAGATACTTTCACCATCTCAAGTTAACTTAATTTCAGTTGTGCTAAAAACACAATATCATTTTAAAAAGGTGAATGTAAATGTGGTTTGGTATGAATGAGAGTCTGTGAGAAGCAAATATAGGCGGAGGATCGCATGTTTCTAAAAGTGTGACAAAGCCTTTAAATTGGTCAAAACTACTGTTCCTGACTGAAAGATGGGAATGTATTTACATATTTCTCCCTATATCATGCACAATATCATCCAATAGTTCAAATATGGATAAATGTTGCTGGGCGAAGATATGTGCATCAGTAGCTGATATAAACACCGAGTAACCTTTGTCACTGACACGGAGTTACACACAAATTCTACTAAAATCTTTACTGTGCATAAAAATAGTCCTTATGCTTATTCAGAGGTGGCATTGACTTCTCTAGGCTCAGAGTTATCTCAGATGGACCATCATACAGTGGAAATGTGCATGGTGACTAATCTGCATTCAGGGTCATTTTAGGAAAAATGGATGAAAAGGGAAATCCAGGCTGTGATCAGTGACCAGGCTGTGGGACAGTGTAGGGTTTTATCAGTGCACTTGGTAGAGCTTCAGCATTAACGCAGAAAAGTTCACAGATTTTAGACAGCAGGGGCTGGATGTCCAGGGACGTCCTTTTTTAAGCAAATCAATGTAAAATCTTTGATTTACAAAAGCATGGCTGAGAAAGAAGAAGGATTTGGTATGTGACTTGCCTTTCTGCCATGCTGAGTTGTTCCCAGCAGAAAATATGTCATGAAGTTTGAAAAGGAAACTGCATAAGTGATGTCCCTGTAGTGTTGCACACCTTTACATGCAGGAAGAAACTGACCAAAATAAAACCTTTAAAATTGGTATATTTTCAATGTGTTTCATGTTGATATGTGAAAGTAATAAGACCTTCACATCTTAATTTATTTCATCTGTCGCAGGTCTACAGAGCAAACTTAGATGTGTATTTGTGAATGAAATTAAGTTTACAAGGCAAATCATTAAAAAAAACTTGGGTTTATACTGTCCACAGTGAAATGAAAGTCAAATTACATGTAAGAATCTTTTTTTTTACTGCATTTTCACATCTTCCCAAATGTTTCTGGTTTAGAATTGTACAATTAACAGTAGTAGTATGACAAACTTCATCATGCCACATGCAGGAATTGGACTTTCTCATAACGTTATAACTTCTTGGCTTAACACTACATGCATTGTGGGATTACACAATGGTCTTGCGGACTGAGCAGGTGCACAACAATAAATTCTCTCATGCATGTTGGTCAGATTACTGGTAAAGAGATAAAGAAAGGCAGTGCAGGAGAGCAGAGCAGGGAGGTGTGAGGACAGAGGTTAGTGAGGTTTGTGAGAAAGTCGCTCACAGTACTCTACCTGTATCAGTCTGTCTGCCAGAGCGGCACTCTCCTACAGCGCAACCAAAGTGGAGAACGAGAGGATGAAGAGAAGGGATGAAGAAAGTGAAAAGCAGTGGGACACCAGCAGGGATAATACACAAGAAAACCCAGTAAGGCATGTAAGAGAAAGAAAGAAATGAGAGCACAGGTTAAAAAACAAATGTAAAAAGGGAGAAAATGTTCGTGGGCAATAGAAGAAGCAACAGTGAGATCACTCTGAGAATAAGTATTTCACAGCAGTGGAAACATTAAAACCTGAAGTCTTAAACAGCAGAGTGCTGGAGAAGAAGGAAAACAGCCCATTTACTAGGAAGAACAATCAGAAACATTCACACCAGACACAAACACACATACCAACAAATATAAATGTACAACACGCACCTCAGGGGAGAAAAAACTAGAAAAATTCTAACTCATAAGTCATCACACTACTAACATAGATTCCTACTCCATGTCTTGTTTAACTGATTTTATGTTAACATTTAGATAACATACATCTCTCCTTACACCGGTCAAAAACCTGCGAACATCTATCTCTTGAGTGCAGTGGAAAGTGCCTCATCAGCTGCAGGTTTTAGGCTCAGCAGAGCAACAGCAGCAACACAAGACCAGAGTATGAATGCTCATTTTCTCAGAGGACACAAGAAAAAATCAACTCATATTTTATGCACAAAAACCCATTTTTACTGACTGTCCCGCCTCACCTGGAGACTCTGGAACTGACTTGCAAGAACAACAGGTGAGATTTATTGATTTATTTTTAACATTTAGTCATGAAACCTGGAAGCGTATTCGTCATCCCACGCTGCGGTAGTGAACTTCCTACTACACCTGGTATCTGGACAGTAGGGGTTGACTGAACTGGTAAATTTTAGCCCACAGAGTATTGATTTTTAAACATGCTCCAACAGGTCTAAACATTAACTCACCTTCTCTAGTGTCTCAATCCTCTGTTTTAGCAGCCTGTTTTCTGTGCGTAACCTCTGAACACAGAAATAAAAGTATTTAACAGTCATTATTAAAACTGCTTTTATAATATGTTCTTTGGTAAAAATATAGAAAATACAGACCTTAATCTCAATTTGTTCTTCCATTTCTTTGTTCTTGATGGTGGTGTACTCTTTCTCCAGTCTGAAAATAAAAAGAACAAAACAGAAAAGTCTGCAATGTTTTTTCAACATTTAGAAATTTTTTTTAAGTTAATTCATCCTGTCATTGTTTTGCTTCACAGAAATTGGTTTAATTTCCATCCACTGTCTACACCCGTCTATAACAATGTAGGGCTGCGGGGGGGCTGAAGCCTATCCCATCTGCTACAAGAGGCAGGGTGCACACACGGAGACAAACAACCATTCACACTCAATCCTAGGGAGAATCTAGAAACCCAAATTAACCTGATATGCACGTTTCTGGACGGCAGCAAACACATGCATACACAGTAAGAACATGCAAACTCCACACAGAACGGCCCCAGTCGAAGGTTCGAACCAGGTGCTAACCGCCACACCACCATGCAGCCTGGGTTTAATTTCACATATCATAATTAAAAAGGCAACATTGAGAAAAGAAAAATGTATCTGTTTAAAACAGCACGTAAAAACAAAAACACGTCATTTAACATGTGCGTGTGCTCCAGTGTGAAAGCCTAGTGGTTAGCTAAATAATGAGCATTCTTACTTCTTCATCCTCTTGGGGTTGTATTTGACCTGGTAGGCCCTGAGGATCAGCTTATCGGGGCAGCTGTCAAACTGGTGGGGGATCACCTTCTGGAAATGCTGGTACACCCAGAGGGAAACACGTGACAAAAAGTGCTCATTAATACTTTCTGCGGAAACAAGGAGACACACTTTACATGGTAAGAACAGCTGTGAATCTACAAATGAGTGAATGTGAACATCCACCAGCTGCTGTGTCTGTGGAAATAAGATTGATAGAATATATTGTGATTCAAAGACAATACAAACCCCGATACGTCCAACTAACTACTTACTTCATAACATCGTGTTATGTTTAATAAAATGAATTTGCTCTTCAGAATACTCAGTTAAGGAGAAGAAAAATCTATTCCCACCACCAGCCACTTTATTAGGTACACTTGGTCAATCACTTGTTAACCCAAATAACTAATCAGTCAATCACGTGACAGCAACTTAACACATTTAGTCACATAGACATTGGCAAGACGACTTGAAGTTCAAATTAAGCATCAGAATGAGGAAGAAAGAAGATTTAAGTTACTGTAAACGTGGCATGGTTGTGTGTGCCAGACAGGCTGGTCTAAGTATTTCAGAAACTGCTGATCTACTGGCATTTTGTCACTAAACCATCTCTAGGGTTTCCAGAGAATGATCTAGAAAAGAGAAAATATCCAGTGAGCAACAGTTGTCTGGACCTAAATGCCTTATTTATTATAATTATATATATAAATTATTTATAATTAGGTGAAAAAACAAAAAAGCATGGATCCATCCTGTCTCGTATCAATGCTACAGGCTGCTGACATGGTTTAACCACCACAGTATTGTTGCTGACCATGTCCGTCCCTTTATCACCACAGTGTAGCATCTTCTGATGCTACTTCCAGCTGGATAATGCTCCATGTCACAAAGCTCACATCATCTACAACTGCTTTCTTGTCACTGGACTCCAACGGCCACAACAGCCACTAGATCTCAGTCCAATAGAGCATCTTTGGGATGTGGTGGAACAGGAGATTCTCATCATGGATGCAGCCGACAAACCTGCAGCAACTGTGTGACGCTGCATGTCAATATGGAGAAAAATATCTGAGGAATGTTTCCAACAACTTGTTGAATCTGTGAAACCAAGAACTGAGGCAATTCTGAAGGAAAAGAGGCTCCAACCCGTCATGTGGAGTTCATGTCGAGGTGTCCCTGAGCAAGACACCGAACCCCAAATTGCTCCTGATGGGTCGTGGTTAACGCCTTGCATGGCAGCTTCCGCCATCAGTACATGAATGTGTGTGAATGGGTTGTATAATGTAAAGAGCTTTGTGTCTCATTCCAAGAGCAGTAAAGCGCTGCATACCTCATTTATACAGACCATTCACAAGCAAGTAGCAAGGTACCTAAAAAAGTGGCCAGCAAATGTATATTTTGAATTACAAGTACAAGTTGCCTGAATGTTTAAATTTTGTGTCAGGAAATTGATGAATCCACTTAAAAGATCAACAAATGACAGTGAGGCCTTTTTAGCAACTGCACAGACCTACAAATAAATAATAACTCATCATTGTTTGGATTCACTTTCATTTTCACAAACAGACACAGGCAGACAGAGCTGTCAGAGGAAAGGTGGAGGGATCGCAGTGCTTGGAAACAAAAGACGGTGTATTACTGGATGAGTAAATTTCACTGCCTGTGAGTTTCCATCTGTTTTCTAGAGAGTTCGTCCGTGTTACCTGTCAATGCTGCTCAGGTGTCCAGCTACAAGTATGTCCACCATGCCTCTCTCTGCTACATTTCCATCTTTTTAATAGTTTGCCAAATTCATTTATTTATTCATTCAGCAACAGTACAATTTTCTTTGAGGGAAATTATAAAGTCTTATTCAATTTAGCTTAACTTAATATTTGAATCTCTTTATAGAAAAAAGGGTAAATTAACTGGTTTGATGATTAATGAAGATTTTTTAGTTATTACACTTTTTAAAAAATTATTTCAATCAGTTATCAAGATGTGAAAATTCCAATTGATCCGTTTCCAGCTTCTCAATGGGAAAGATTTGCTGCTTTCTATGTAATATATGTAAACAAACTCAAAATCTTGCTGCTTTTGTGTTAGCTAAATAAAACACTGTGATTCTCTTACCATTTTTTGGACAAAACAATTACTTACACAAGTTAAAAATAATAAATAAATAATATTAATAATTAAAAATGAATAAAGGGCAACATATAACTTGGCCTGCACTTATTCTCTCCAGGTTTCGTCTCCATGTCTCCAGCCTGGTCTGGTTGGATTTTACGAGCAACAAGTTTGTTTTCTTTTACCTTGCAGTCAAAACAACTGTCTTGTTATCATTAAAAGAAACAAAAACAACCCCAATAAAAATGTCATCTTAAACCACAATCTACAAAGGTGTAGAGTAAAAAATGAGTTTAACAGAGTGAAGCTTGTTTTTTTTTTTTTGTTTTTTTTTATCTAATTAGATCTTAACTCTTGTTCAGGAAGCTCGTGCAAAGGGGAAAGTGGGACGTGGAGTTTTTGTCTCGTCCCTGAATCTAAACATGAAACCAATTTCTGCAGAAAGTAGCACACAGCTGCAGTTGCTTACCTGCGACATGCCCTCCATGTCCAGCTGAATGAGGTCAGTTTGGTTGTACTGCAGGATAGCCAGGCCCACACGGAAGATAATCTCTAGGCCCTGAGGAGAGGTCACATATTTCAATATCTCGGCTCTGTGAGTTGATGGAAGATACACAGTCTAATCACTTCTCTTGATAACTCACAAAATGTTTCCTACCTCATACATGAAAATATCAAAGATGCGTGTGGCAACGGGTAGGGGGAGGAAGGTGAGAAAAAGGGTGAGGAACCAGGATGACGCGTACATGGATGTGTGGAAACTCTGAGAGCGGAAATGGACGTTTAGCTCTGGAAGTTGCTCCTGAGGTAAAAAAACAAACAAACAAAAAAAACCCAGCACATTTCAAAGCGTCAAATTATGAAACCAGGCTCAGAAGGATGCATCTGAAAAGGAAGTGATGAGTTGAAGATGTAATTTAAGGCTTTACTGCCTCCTTGTGGACAAAAGTCCCATTGCAGCTCAAGTTTGTTAAAAGGATCTGCTTCATTTGTTTTACCTGTAGAAGATATTCAAACTGGTAGATGCAGAGGCCGAGCTCGGCCATGCTGGGCTTGAACAGTTCCCTCAGACGATACTCCTGCATCAGACGCACAAAAACACAAAATGCCTCCTCTTCTGGCATCTGGGAGACAGTGGAAAGAATGAGTTGAATATTAAATGCTGCTTATGCTGTTTGATGCAGGGCTTCCTGCAAGTAACCTCAAGAGACAACTTATTAACAATAAAATCTAAGAAATCTAGTTAGACTAATTATAGTTAAGCTCAGACTTTTTCTAAATAATATTTGATCATTACCTGCATTAGAAGCAAGCCAACGATAAAAGCACTGCCTTGACAGTAGCCCACTTCCCGATCAACCAGAGAGTATGCCTGGAAAACAAAAGCATTCCCTGGATTAGTTTAGCTTGCTTGTGTATTTGTAGAAAAATGACATCTGCAATCCAGACTGAACATTCAGACTGCAAGCAATAAAACGAACAAGTCACCAGAGATCCTTTCATTTCCTGAGTAGCTCAATTACCACAGGCCTCAACTGATCTGCAGACAATCGACAAACTGGTTTCCATGGTGGTTAACAGCACATTTCCACATGACTCGAGGAAATGTGGATGTTGTTTTAAGAGTAAAATCTTGTTAAGGAGAGACATGAATGATTTCAAGATTATTAATCCATTTTATAATTATAAGAAAACAAATTTGAATATTATTGTGTTTCTTGAACAAAATATGTGATAAGTGTTATTTAAAAAAGGTTTTAAGGTAAAAAAAAAGAGAAAGATTTAAATAGAATTATATAAAAATCAAATCCATTTTTATTATTAAAGAGCTTTTCACATAGAAAGTTTATTTTATTTATTTTTAAATATAATCAATAAATTAACTTCATTAACACTTACACCACCACTTTAAATCAGAAGAATCTCCAAAAACATGCAACAAAACATTAAATACCTGGAAAATGAAAATACATAACCTTAAAAAAGTCAATCTATAAATGAATTGTATAAATGAATGATGAATATTTCTTGTTTTGTACTTCTTGCTGATGCAAATTAGAAGTAGGTTAAAGTACAGGTGGAACTACACTGCTCAAAAAAATAAAAGGAACACTTAAACACAATGTAACTCCAAGTCACACTTCTGTGAAACCAAACTGTCCACTTAGGAAGCAACACTGATTGACAATAAATTTCAAATGCTGTTGTGCAAATGAAATAGACAACAGGTGGAAATTATAGGCAAATAGCAAGGCACCCCAATAAAGGAGTGGTTCTGCAGGTGGTGACCACAGACCACTTCTCAGTTCCTGCTTTCTGGCTGATGTTTTGGT
>JBAMHW010000004.1:5615343-5643083 GCA_037177495.1 Rhadinocentrus ornatus
AGGAGGAACAGGAGGAGCACTGCCAGAGCCCTGCAAAATGACCTCCAGCAGGCCACAAATGTGCATGTGTCTGCTCACACGGTCGGAAACAGACTCCATGAGGGTGGTTTGAGGGCCCAACGTCCACAGGTGGGGGCTGTGCTTACAGCCCAACACCATGCAGGATGTTTGGCATTTGCCAGAGAACACCAAGATTGGCAAATTCGCCACTGACACCCTGTGCTCTTCACAGATGAAAGCAGGTTCACACTGAGCACATGTGACATACGTGACAGAGTCTGGAGACGCCGTGGAGAACGTTCTTGCACGGTAAGAAAAAATTAGCGTGAGAAGTTTGCCAGCCGTGATCATTTTATTTTATCATAATCTTACTTTACCATAGACTGTGTGTGACAATAGGTTTCACTATGGAGTATCGCGACTGAACGCTCTCGCTTCTTGGCGAGTGATCTCTCTCGTGTCATACTTGACAGCAGCATGTTGCAGCACGAGAGCTTAACAACTTAACCTGTGAGAGATTGTATACGGCATTTGCTTTACAGGGCTGCAAACTCTCACACATTTGAGTGGCTTCTCACGCTCTTGCGCTAAACCTCCAATTTCTCACACTGAAAAACAACATCAGGAGCAATGCCGGCTAATCAAAAGGTTCGGGAGGATTCCCAGTGGGCTGCATTACTTTTGGGCCGGTGTCCTTGCATATGTGAGGCGCAGCATCGCAGCAGCGCAGTTCACTCATAGATCAGTGATACGGGGTGATTTTTAAGCTTCACTGTTTTTAATACAATGGTTATTTTTTATATTATTTTTTGAAGGGCAATTTTGTGTTTTGTTTACATACTTATTGTTTTAGGTTTTCATTCATTGTTGAGACTGAGAGGCCATTCTATTTATTGTTTTTGTTTTGTTAATTGAAATTTCTTCCAGTTCCAGTGTAAATTGTTTTTTAAAAATGAAAGTTTATTGATCTTTAAAAGGATGTACTTGCATTATTATGGCATTGTCATTATACTAGTTGAAAATGGTCTTAAAATGACAACTGTTAGGACAAGACTCAGGGGGAATGAGAGGCGTAACAAATAAAAAGAGAACTGCGGACAGATGTTAAAATGGAAGATAAGAGATTTTATTGTTGCAAGTGTAAATGAGGAACAAACAAATTGTGGTAAATAACAGGTGTTGGGGCTAGCGGAAAGAAAACAAGACTATCAGTCAGTTACCAAAATATAACACAAAGCCAAACAGTTTCAATACAGTTGGAAACACTAATCTTACCACATAAATACCACCAACTAAAGCACACGGTCAAAGTCACCAAAGTTAACCAAGCCAAGAGCAGACTGTCTGTGCAAATAGTTGCCAATGACTGAGCAGTCGCAGAAGTCTTTTTTCCTGGTGGAATACAGCAGGAATAGGGATTGTACCAGCAATTATCCAATCAGGAGGAAGGAGATGAAGGCGTGTCAGTTCCAGCCAATCCCAATCAGGTAACAGCAAACAGGCAGTGGCAGCCATAACAACATGATTATGGCTTTGCGCAATGTTATTGTTTATCGCAAAGATTTCTGAGAAAATTAATCGCACAGCAAAATTTGTTATCGTGACCGGCCAACAGTTTAAGAAATTAATGTATAGAATAAATATATAAGCTTATTAGATACTTTTACCATCCATTCTTTGGAAGATTTCTGAAAGGTTGGTTGACTGGTTATTTGATAGCAGTAGAGTATTACTGGAACTCGCTGTGGAAGTCCATCAGAGATATACAGCCATGGCTCACCACTTAATGAGTCTGTTTCTAGCTGGATTTGTTAGGATCTGTGACTGGCCGACTACTCTTAGACATGTTTGATCTGTGGTGGCCAAATTTAAACAAGTTGCTCACAAATCTTTTTATGTCATGAGTACAACATCATAAACACACACGCTCTCAGAGGCATGAATAATATCAAGAGATAGACAAATAGCATTGTGTATAGCTCAACACTACAAAGAGGTACTCCTATAACATAAATTACAATATACTGCAATAGGTTTTCTGCTAGATTTTTGGAGTTGAACAGCGACTGTTAAGCACGGGGCATTGTGTGACAGCTTTGTTTTGCTTTACGGCACCACATCACACGTCAGCAACTGGATATTAACAAACTGGCCGTTTAAAATGCACAACATGGCTGACTCAGCAAAAAACTAAAGAAATTATTATCAGAAAAAGCAAAGAAAAAAAGAGCAAAAAAGCAGGAAATAAAACAAGAGTCAACATAAATTGACTTGTACTGGCTGGAAAGCGCTCAGAGAAGAGAATGGATGCAAGATGGATGCTGTATTAGGGCAAAAATATACTTCATGGTTGCCACATGTATCTTCTGTGCAGAAATTGATGCTAAGTGTCCACACACTGCAATATGCGAATAACCACTAGGGGCAGTGTCAAGACCAATGTGTAACGGGGGAAAAGGTAACAACAGCACCTGCCGTTGTAGTGAGAGTGGCAAGCCGTTAGCCATTTTGGATCTAGGCGCTGCTGGAAAACAAAATGGCAAAAAAAATATATATACGGTGATACCTCGAGATACGGGTGCACTGACACTCGAATTTTTGGAGATACGAGCTGTGATACGACCAATTTTTTGCCTTGAGATACGAACAAATCTTTGAGATACGAGCATCCAAACCCCCGCCGAAACAAAGACCCACATTGTGTGCTCTGTTTCCCCGCCTGAGCTTCCCGCGTCTTCTATTCCTCCTAACTCCTCCGCCTGTTGACTCCTCCCTCAACCTCCATGCACATCTTCCGTTAGCTCAAGTCGTCTGATCTCCAAGGTAAATAATACACTTTAAAGTAAAACAAGTTTATTTTTTAACAGTCTCTTTTATTGCTGTATGATTTTATACAATATTTGTCATTTATAAATAAAGGTACTGTACTTTTTTCATATTCAAAACACATAAAACAACTGGAGTGGAATTTTGCGAGCTGGAACGAATTAATGGGATTTCAATTCATTTAAATGGGAAAATTTGCTTTGAGGTACGAGCAAATTAAGATACGAGCAAGGTCACGGAACGAATTAAACTCGTATCTCGAGGTATCACTGTATATATATTACAGAACATTTAGGGACCTTACATACCATAACATGATACTGCTGCGGCCATTTTTCCAGCTGTGATCTCAAAATTTACCAAATGCTGACCTCCTCTAACGTCATGTTTTTTTCCATTTGATTACATCCTACAAATTAGATAGGTAGATCTGGAATGAGTTGTTTTGCGCCCCCTGGTGGAATCCCCCGGTGACGCGAATAGTACACAAGCAAGTATGTGAACAACAATGCTCATGACGCAGTCGTTTGTGAACTTGAACGCGAGGTTAAACAGCAACTACCACCTTTAGTCACGGTTAGGGGGCACCGCGGGGAGCACCGCCATGTGAAAAATGCCAAAAGTCCAGTTAAATAACTTTATTGGAGTATATATTTCACCAGCCTGTCAGGCTGCAGTTTTCTGACCATTTTCAAGTTGCAATAAAATCATTTACAGAAACAAAAATCACTTTGACCACTTTTAAGATAAGCAATTCTGGGTTTTTGTTTCCATCATAAGATAAAACACTGGAACAATTCGCAAGCGAGTGTGAAGCAGCTGGGATGAGAATCATTACCTCCAAATCCAAGACATCAGCTGGAACAGGGTGAAGTGTCCTCTCCAGATAGGGAATAAGATCCTGCCCAAAGTGAAGGAGTTCAAGTATCTCTGGGTTTTGTTCATGAGTGAGGGAAGGATGTAGCCGGAGATCAACAGGCAGATCGGTGTGAAATCAGCAGTGATGCAGACTGCATTGGTCTGTCTGGGTGAATAAGGAGCTGAGCCAAAAGACGAGGCTCTCAATTTACTGATCGACTACTACTCTCACCTATGGTAAAGAACTGTGTTTAACTTGGTTTTAAAATAAAAATAATAATATAATATTATAGTATAATAAAAATAAATCAATTTATCGAGCCGAAAATCAGACAAAAATATGAGAGTTTTTTTAGATTCTCTCAGGCAGGTAAAGATGAAAGCATCTTGCTCCAGTGAGAAGCAGATGGAGTATTTCTCCTGCTCCGGTGTTACGCTGAGCTCATCCTAGTCGTCACGGGAACACGCACAGCTGAACAAACTGAATCTACTTCATTCTAGGAATCTCTAGGCTTTAAATGGATCCAGTATTCTTTGCAGGTTTCATTAAACATCAACACGTTATCTGAGATCTGAACTTTAGGAATATTTAGAGTGACTCCACTCAATGAAATGGTTTAATCGGGAAACTAAAAAAGTTTTAAAGTTAAATTTATTTTTTTAATCACAGCTGTATCGTTATGTCATACAATGCATTTAGATGTGTCAGATTACTAACAGATAACTGATTTTGATTGTCAAGTAAATGCATTCAATGTTTTATAAAAACTAAAAATATTTTGAGAATGCCTTTAATATCGAAAAATTGGTGGTGTTACACAATTAGCTGTAAATTGATATTGAATCGAATCAGATTTAATCGAAATGGAATTGAAATAGACTGTTATGATTCTAATCGAATTGCTTCAGGAAATTAGTGACGATACCCAGCCCTATCTGTAAGTAGTGACCAAAAGAACAAAATCGCGAGATGCTCGGTAATCCCTGAGGAGCTTAGGCTCCTCTGCATCAAGAAGAGAAACAATGAGGTGGCTCAGGCATCTGGTTAGGATGCTACCTTGTTGCCTCCCTGGTGAGGTGTTCCGTGCACATCCCACTGGGAGGAGACCCTGGGGAAGACCCAGGACATGCTGAAGGGACTATGTCTCTCAGCTGGTATGGGAAAGCCTTGGTATCCCCCCCAGACAAGCTGGAAGAAGTGGCCGGGGAAAGGAAGTCTCAGCTTCCCTGCTTAAATTGCAGCCTCCGTGACCTGACTTTGGATAAGCAGAAGAAGATGGATGGATGGATGATAAAACAGTAGAGGGCCCAGTTGCGGAGACTGGGTAAAAAAATTTCCCGAGATGGACAGATCTGGATTTAATTTCCCCTCTCTCACTTTCGTTCTTTTTTTAAATTTTCCTATTTATGTGGGGGAATTTTTGGACCTTGGTGTAACGCTTTTAATATATTTTATGTAAAACACTTTGAGTTGTCTTGTACATGAAATGTGCTGTACAAAAATCCTGCCTTGCTTTGCTTTGTAAGAAGACATGTTACTAGATTTTGGTATGAAATTTTGTTACAATCTTGCAGATTAATTCTTCACTTGCTACAAAATGTTTTGTGCGGCAACCTTTTAGTCTTTTACCATCACAACTTGTTCCCTCCAGGCATTCCTGAGACATCTCATTTACAATCTGAAAACATTTTTTAGAGCACAAGTCTGATTTTACCTCAGCTGAGAAAACACCAGACTGAAGAGTTCGGCCTGTAATGAAATGCAGCAGCCCTCACCTTCATGACGTTGAAAAGCACTTCCTGCCCCAGGCTGTCCTGGCCTTTAAAGAACTCATGCTCGGGGTATGTGCGGGCTATATCTCTGCGGATGAGCTTCTCACAGGGGGAGGACATCTTCAGCAGCTCAGAGTACTGATTCTTCACCGGCATGTCAGTGGCGTTGCCCAGCAGCTGCCAGACGATTGCACGGAAGTGATGTGGGATCCCCTTCCTGATCAACTCCTGTGTGAACATTTAAGACAGACCTTTGTTTTATATTTATGCAAATCTAAAGGATTAAAGCACATCAGAGGAGCACACAGATGGGAAAAGAAGCCTCATAAAAGAGTTAACTAAATATTTAAGATAGATTAAACATATTATGATGGATCTCTGCAGTAATTTTTTTCCATATCTACACTTTGCAGGCAGTCAATTTATTTGTACGTTTAGTCTCCTCTCTCCGATTTTGCCCAGACTTGTCTTCTCCCACATCCATCTTCTTTTCCCCTGGGACTCTTTGTGTGACAGAGGACACACCAAGGGAGGGAGCACAGGGGACAAACAGAAAAAGAGTGGTGCAGTGCAACTGAAAACACTGCAGTAATAATCATAAACCTACTGCACTAACACCAGATTCTCAGCAAAAGATACATATTTTGTGTGATTATGTATTTTTGTTTGGTACATGCACAGAGCTAAACTGGACAAGCTTGATGACTTAATGAAAAAAAAAATGAAATTCTTCTCACTTTCAAGTAGATTCACTTTTTTTATTGTTCACCTCTGTTTTATGATCCCCCCACCTTCAGAAGTTTATCCTTCTTGCGTCTCCACTCCTCCCACTCATTAACGATGCGGCCCCATAAGATCCAGGTATCTTCCTCCAAGTGCGACAGGTTTGAGGAGGCCGAGGAGCTGGACACCAGCGAGGAGCCGCTGTTGCGCCGCGATCCGCTCATCGACCGCATCGACTTGGAATCAGCTTCCAGCAGCCTGTGTGGGGACAGTTATTGAGCTTTGTAATGACACAGAAAAAGCATGTTCATTAAGCACTTGGGGTGTGAGGTCTCAAGCCTTAAACATTATGATACAATGCACAACCAGTTGGGATTCCATATGACAATGACAATTCTCATTAAAAACAGCAATATGCCTTTTTTATATAGGCTCAGGCTGCATTTTTTATTCTTTTTTATTCTTTCTGGTCTTTGGTGGAAGTTGGTTGCAATATGTGATTTAAGAGGCCATTATTTTCTGGTGAGGGTGCTGAGTTGAATCCCACTTTGACCCTGCATGTCTGATTCTCTGAAGTCATTTGACATTCTTTGCTCATCTGCTAGAAATTAAGGTGAAATTGAAAATATGACAGCATTTTTTATATTCTTTTAATCCATGTTGGAGTTAACAAAGTAAAGACAGATTGGGTTTTTCTGAACTGACAGTCCATGTGTTAGATACAGTATGTGATACAAATTTTTTGTGAGGGATTAAACCTTAATAAGGATTAAACTTCACTACTGAATAAAAAAAATATTCTTGTAAACACAATGCCTAAGCCACCTCACATTTTGTTCTAAATCTCATGCTAAATGCCAGTTTTTAATTGGTGGTCAAAAAGGGGGCTCCACTAAACTCCTCAGCCTCCCTGGTAAAGTCTGTTCAGGGGTGCTGGAGAGGAGGGCCCATCGGATAGTCGAACCTTGGACTGAGAAGTAGTGTGGTTTTTGTCCCGGTTGTGGAACAGTGGACCAGCTTAACACCCTCTTCAGGGCCTTGGAGGGGGCATGGGAGTTTACTCACCAGTCTACATGTGGACTTGTGGACATGGAGAAGGTGTGGAGGGTACTCCGGGAGTATGGAGTCTGGTGTCAGAGCTTGGTCCGCATTGCTGGCAGTAAATCTGAATAGTTTCCGGTGAGGGTTGGACTCCGCCAAGGCTGCCCTTTTGCTGTACGCAGAATTTCTGCGTACAGCTGAGGTCTTGAAGAGATCCGGTTTGGTAGCCTCAGATTTGGTCTCTTTTTTTTTTTTTGCAGATGATGTTGTTCAGTCGGCTTCATCGGGGCCGTGATCTTGAGCTCTCGCTGGAGCAATCTGCAGCCGAGTGGGAAGTGGCTGGGATGAGAATGAGCACCTTTTAATCCGAGACCATGTTCCTCAGATGTAAAAAGGGTGGAGTGTTTTAGCCAGCTCAGAAATGAGGTCCTGCCTCATATGGAGGAGTTCAAGTATCTCAGGGTTTGCTCAGGGTTTTGTTCATGAATTAGGGAAAAGGCAAAGCTCTCGATTTACCGGTCGCTCTACGTTCCTACCCTTACCTATGGTCACGAGCTGTGTGTAGTGAACGAGGTCGCGAATACAGGCAGCCAAAATGAGTTTTCTCCGCAGGGTGTCCGAGCTCTCCCTTAGAGATAGGGTGAGAAGCTTGGTGATCCGGGAGGGGCTCAGAGTAGAGTCGCTGCTCTAAAAAGACCCAGGACAGTAGGGAATTCCTCTCTTGGCTGGCCTGGAAATGCCTCGGGATCCCCCCAGATGAGCTGGCGAATGTGGCCGGGGAAACGGAAGTCTGGGATTCCCTGCTTAGGCAGCTACCCCCACGACCTGACCCCAGATAAGCGGTAGAAAATGGATGGATGGATAGTGATAAAGATGGACATAGCAATGACTTCATGTCCCAAGCACAGTTGTGAATTAACAGTGGCCTTCATTGGCCAAAATTCTTCCAGATAAACACATTTTCATCTCCGTATGGATCCAGTGGCTTCAGGTGCAGCGATGACTGCACTACAGTTAACTACTTCAACATTATGTACATGTGTACCGTCTTCTTCTATGTGCCTTTTATGGTGTTACTTCCCAAACGGTCCTCTAGCATCTATCAAACAAACCAGTACTGCAGTTTTAAAGCTCAGATGTTCTCACTTCACACACCAAGTTGTTTGTCCATTCAGAGACACTTTAGTAAAAATAGTGGGACAATAATGGCAGCTTTCATGTATGCGGATGCACAGCAAGTAAAGGGCTCACTCAGAGAATAAAAACATAACAGTGATTTTAGTTATGTGATTAGATACAAATAGAAACACAGTTTAATGGTATACTAAATTATTCTGCCGCCTTTAATGCAATTTTTGGCAATAAGAAAAAATGTATTTTATTGTGAAGTATTTATCTACTGTTCACTAAACTCCATCCAAAATGGTAATTATCATATCCCAGCTTATTCAGTGTGACTAGGCATAACAAGCCCCATCTAATTTTCTTTCTTCCTACTGTACAGTAAAACATGGTAAGGTAAGGTCATTTGGAAAACAAATTAATAGCTTGGTATTTCTTAGACAGTGTATACTCTATCTATCATCATTTGCAATTAACACTATAATCAAGCTAATAAAAAAAACTAGCAGAACACAAAGTATTTGCCTCCATGAGTACTTTAACCTTAGTTCTGAATTCCTTATGAAACCATTATTATTTACATTTTTTCAGGTTTCCTGACAAAAATAGGGGGGCATGGTGGTTAACTCTGTTGTGTCACAGCAAAAAGACTTTTGGTCTGAATCGTGACTTGGGCCTTTCTGTGCAAAGTTTGCATATTTCCTCTCCGTGCATGGGTAGATTCTCTTCAGGAACTCATGCTTCCTCTTACCATATGAAATATGCATTACTAGCTTAACTGTGATGGACCAGCAACCTGCCCAGGATGTACTCTGCCTCACACCCACTAGCTGCTGGGAAAGGCTCTAGCTCCCTGTAACCCCTGTAAGGTATAGAAAATGAATGGATGGAAGGATTTCATCAGAAAGCACAATGACTCAATAAGAGCACCTGAAATAAATCCCTTTACAACCACAAGTCACTCATTCTACAACTGCAACACTGCAGTATCTTAAATCAGCCAAGCTTGTAGTCATTGAACGAGTGAAGACTCCTTTTAAACAGCACTATGTAACTCTGAGCCTAAAAATGCTAAAAATGGGACATTAATTATGGTAAATGGACTGCACTTATTTAATGCTTTTCTAGTCAGCTTGACCACTCAAAGCGCTTTACACTACATATCACATTCACCCATTCATACACACACTCATACTTGGATTGACACATCAGGAGTCAAGTGTCTTGCCCAAGGACACTTCGACATGTAGTCAGGTAAAGCCTGGAATCAATCTACCGACCTTCTGGTTGGTAGACAGGTGCTCTTCTTCCTAAGCTACAGCCGCCTGTTATGTACAGTTATGACTAGCAGTGTCCCGAGGCTGAGAAACCACACTTCACAACTACTTATCTCTGGACACTGCAACACTTTACAGCAACATTTTGCTTTATGGCACCATGTCAGACCCCAGCAACTAGATGTTAACACACTGGTTATTTTGAACGCACACTGTGGCTGATAGGGCTGTGCAATTAATCAAATTTAAATCACACTTACGATCTGGGTTTTCAACGATCATAAAAATGAAATGGTCCAATTATTTTGCTCCTGTGCAGTTTACTCTTGTGTTGTTTTCAGCTACAAATCGAGCGCCACTGGCATTGCTGCGTTGCAGACTCCTCCCACAGTCCCAGCTGCTTTGGTTTAATTCAATTCCAGATGAAAACATCTCTCAAGTTATGTGCTGGACACACAGGAGGCGACGTCGCTCCTTCTCCATTAATTTTCTATGGAACTTGTGCGATGAGGCGGAAATCGCTGCCCTCCTCCAGCCGAGCGACAGGCGACATACGTGCATGTCAAATGTTGCGCTCGTTCATGTAGACGTGCACACGGGGGCTTACGAAGCGACACAAGGAAATAGAAAACTGTTACATTTTTGTGAGTTGTGACTAAATAATCCACCAGCTTCCACAGAGAGATAACAAACGTTATAAACAAACATAACTTGTTTTCTCGCCAAAGACCAGCGCTCAGTTAACACAGTGAACAACCCGGATTTAAGAAACTCATCAACACTTTGGACAAGCGGTATCACTGCCATCTCGTCACTATTTTAATCCTGTGTCTCTCTTTGCCCTGTATGATGAGTGTCATGAGGGTGTTGTGAAGGATGAGGCTACAGTTCAATGTTTCGCCACCACTACGAACCTGTGGTCAGGCCGCA
The DNA here is from genome assembly GCA_037177495.1 of Rhadinocentrus ornatus. NCBI lineage: Eukaryota > Metazoa > Chordata > Actinopteri > Atheriniformes > Melanotaeniidae > Rhadinocentrus > Rhadinocentrus ornatus. The sequence goes on from JBAMHW010000004.1 coordinate 5,625,894, forward strand.
ACATAGAGCCGAATATGAGCGGACTTTAACATGAAAACAAAACGTCTCCAGTCTCATTTATTCCAGATCACACCTGGCAGCTGCTGATAGCTGCTGGTCTGACACAAGCAATGGAACCTGGTCGAAACTAGCCTGTATTACCACAGACAACGCTTAACCCCCCCCCCCCAACCAACACAAGGGGATGTTATCAGACACAAGAAGAAGAGAGAAGCGATTAAACAATAGTCAACATTAAACTGACTTTCACTGTCTGACTGACTGTCTGATGGATGCTGAATTAGCAGGTTTCAGAGCAGATCATGCTAACCTTACCCAGGGCTCCAGACAAACCTTTAGCATTGGTTGCACTGGTACGCCTAACTTTGCAATTTGGATGCACCAGCAAAACATTTTTACAGTGTCGCTCTCAGCAGCTGCTTTTAACACATTTTCATGATTGTCTTTTGATCAATACACATAAACATAGTTGGTTATTTAAATTATTATGAACAATAATGATGTTTAAAAAATCTTTGTCCCTAGTTTAAACGTGACTGTAAAGTAAAAGAAATAAATAAACTTAAAGTTTCAATCTTTGAAATAGGTCATGAGGCTGTGCTAAATCTTCCTCCTCTGAATTCATGTTAAATCTTATTTACTATTATCTACTTGGACTTGAATTCTTTGAAAGGCAGCTGCTCTTTGGCTATATTTCACACCATACTGGTGTTTGGCTGCTCAAACTGCCAGAAACATCAAGGGATTGTGTTATTCTGTTTTTTGTTTTAAAACAGCGGCACTCTAGAGCCCTGTTACCTGTTCTGCTCCTCCAGCTTTGCCAGCAGCTCAAGCTCATCAGGACTCAGATTCTCAGAGTCTGCTGGGGAGTGTGCTGGTGCTGACAGTGCTGCATCGTGGGAAGAAGAGTCTGGGCTGAGCAAGGGGCTGCCCGTTGATGGGGGGTCTGGGTCCATGCCGGAAGGGGAAGAGGAGCAATCCAGCTGAACCCCACTGGAGTTCTCTCTTTCTGGGCTGCTGCTGGGGATAGACATGGTGTTGAGGATGGAGTGGGGTGAGTGACGCCGTGTGGGGGTGGTGGGAGGGTCTCCGAGTCTCGCTTTCTGGTCTTCCTCTTCAATCACCTGGCTGTCGCCGGATCGTGCAGCTGGTGGACCCAGGAGCCAATATGATCAGAAATCTTCAAACCTGTCATTGACAGAAAAAAGAAAAACTTTAAAAACCAGGTAATTTGCAAAAGACAAACTATTTATATTTATTTATTTATTCATATAAATAAATGACAGCAAAAAAGTAAATAAAGTCATAATTTTCCACCGTATAAACGCTTCATATCTTGCACAGAAATACAACACAACTGCATCCGTGATTTCTTTCCATCTGGATCCTTATCATACGGGATCCACTGTGGAAATAATTCCCCTGATGTTGGTTTGTGGGCTGAAGTTGTCTTCTGCATCTCGTAGAGAGCAGCATTTGTCTCTGCGGTTATATGCACGGCTAAATTCTAGGTGTAAGTGCTCACTTCACTGTAAATCTGTTAGTGCTTCCAGACAAACAATGTTCTAGTGCAGAGGGAGGGCTAAGCCGCTGCTAACTACAGAAGCCCAAAGAGAAAATGCTTTTAAAAAATAAATAAATAAAATACAGATTTTGATAAAAATAAAGTCAGAAGAAGAAAATTCAATTTATCAATTATCAATCGCCCAGCCCTACCCCACAAAACAAGTATTACAAATAAACATTTTATTTAGTCATGTTGTTTGTCCATTTACTTTTGTGCCCCTGAAATGAGGAGAAGATGCATTAAATGGTTGCAATTCCTAAATGCTTTATAGGATATTTTTCTTCAACGCCTTGAATTAAACCTGAAAGTTTGCACTTCAATTACATCTCAGCCCAAATCATTAAAACTGTGTTATTGTCCAAATATGTCTGGGCCTAACTGTAAATTCTGCTTTCTTGTTCGTGTTAAAAAGCGAGCTGCAAAAAGTTTTTTAAAAAAACACTGATTTAATAAGTCGAACTTAACTTTGCTTCATATTTCAGTAAATATTACTGACACTAAACAAACACTCATTTTTAACATTTTTAGCTTGTGCAAAGATATAAAAGATCCAGATGAAAATGCTAATGAAGAAAAACAGCCTATACACAAAGGTTTTACAGACGACTGTTCTTCTAACATCAGACTTAAAAGCTTTCATAAGGACTGGGCCATGGTCACCAGCAAGTTGCGGTGTATTCACAAACTCTGCTTCAAAAAACATGAAATGAACTAAAATTGTGAGAGAAAACTGTACAACGGCAGCCTAAACCGCTGCCTCGCAGAAAGACCAGGAGAGTTGCTAGTTATTTAGTCCACCCTGAGAGCGTTTTCACAGCAGTAAACAGCTTGCAGATAATTGATTAAACTATCCCATTTGTGCTCACAAGATACTCTCAAATAAATCTGTATTAACTATTTTGCTGTTTTGATAAATAACATTAAACAAAGCCACTGTTTGTTTCCAGCTTGATACTTCCACTGATAAAAGGGAATAGAAAGGACAAGAATGTGGTTTCATTCCACTGTTTCGTTTGCTAAAGAGGCAATGTGAAGATTTCACACATTCCAGACGATAACATGGGAAGAAGAAAACACTCCGTTAGCACTGATGTTTACTGCGCGTAGATCTGCTGCAGCCGCCGGAGACGTTAACAAGCAGGATGTAGTTTCAGGAGGCTAAACAGCTAAAGTGCTGCTCTGTAAGCGGGAGTAAAATGTGGCGCCACAGTCGATTCCCTGGGATCTCACTTGTCTGCTTTATAGATTGTAACTCTTTTATTAGGGCAACCCAGTGGAACAATATGTGTCCCACATACACACCAATACAGCACCGCTAGCAAACAGCTTTGACTTCAATAACATGATAACTATGAAGCTATGTACTCATGGATGAGTTGGATCAAACATAAATAGTACACTACAGACACACCCACAGCTGTACAGTCATAGTCAACTAAAGCCAGTTCCAAGTTAGGTATAGGGAATACCAAAAATGCACTTTTACCATCTGGCCTTCAACCGAGTGAGCTAACCCACTGACTTAATTTTTACCTTTTTAAGTACACCGTCATTATAAATTTATATTGTTCCTACACATTAATATGTATCTGTTTTATCTTTATTTGTAATTTAATTCCTGCTAATTATTTGTGCTTCTTTGAGGTAATTTAAAGCCACAAAACCTGCTTTAGTTTCATAAATAACTTGTGTAATAAATGTGTGTTTGTTGTCATTTTAATGGTCCCGTCAACAACAGTTTCTGCACAGAGACATAGTTCTAATTTCCTGAACAATTTCACATTTGTTTATTCAATCCAAAAATAGATTTTAATGAATGATTCTTTTGTGTATACGGCATTTGTGAACAGACTTGCTGTTTCCTGAGTTGCCACATAAGCTGCAGCAGCAATTGAGGGTTTTTTTTTGCTCATCTTTAGTACTTTCAGCAAATGCTATGTGTTTGTTCTGGAAATTATTTTTACATTATTTTGTTGCTTTGCTAATTTCTTGGCACAAATAAAGCATATGGGTAAGCCAGCATTGTTGCAGATTATTTGAATTTGATGCAGAGTTACATTTAATTTTTCTCTAGAGCCAGTAGAGAAGGACTGAAGAGACGCGTGCAGCTCAAAAGCTACGGGGTTGCAGACTCCTGGTCCATCAGTAAACAATGCTCTGGAAAACTGATTTCAACCATGTGATGAACCAAAGAGATTGATGGTAATATTCCACAGCCCGTGTGATAAACACATGACACTGATACACACCAAAAAAAAGAAAATCACAAGGAAACAAGGAAAACAGGTTTTAGCCTCCAGGAGAATGAAGGTACAGAAGCAGAGAGTGATCTATTTTTTTTTTTAAATCGTTATCCTGAGATAACAAAGCTTCTTATCTCAAGATAACAAAATGATTAAAGAGTAAGTGTGTTACAACTGATTTCATTGATCAAAATAGACCCCATCAGCTGGGAAGAGGCTACAGTCATGGTATATATGTGTTATTCTGTAAATAAGTGGATGGCTAGCTCAGTTGGCAAAGCATCAGTTGCCCATGTGGGACACCAGGGATCAAATTCTCCAGGGCACAAATATTAACACCTTCCAGTTGGGTCCTTAGACAAGACCCTTAACACTACTGCCTAACCATTGTGTGTCGCTTTGGATAAAAAGTGTCAGCTATATGACAATGTAATGTAATGAGTGACTGGTAAAAGTTTATAATCAGACACGTCCCAATTTAAGCCTTTGCCAGACTTGGTAGAAGTAAAATCAGATGTACAGATCAATGATGGATGTTTAATTTGATGGCTTGACTGAGGCATCCCAGTACAGAACAGCTCTGTACTGGACCCACCAGCTGAGATGTTGGGAGAGAAGATAATGGCTAAACTCTTATCCGTGTTGAATGACATGGGTTATAAATTTTTATATATTAACAACAAGTCGGTTTCTGGATGGAACCGCGTGTTTTGCATGTTTAACATCTATGCGTGTTTCCTCTCCCGGCTTCCTTCCACAAATCCAAAGACATGCATGTTAGGCTGATCTGAGTCTGAGTTTCTAAATTCTCGCTAGAAGTGAGTGCACGTTTGATTGGATGTTTATCTCTCTGTGTCAGTTCTGTGATGGACTAGGAACAGCTCCAGACCCCTCGAGACCCTGCATCTGAATAATCCGTCATCTGGAGATAAAAAGATAAACTATCCCAATATCACAAGAAAACTGTGTTAAAATATGCAAGCACGGCCGCTCTAGCTTCTGTAAGAAGGCAAGGACAGGAGCATAATAACCATCTGATCACTGCAAAAGAACCAATAACAAGTGAATAAAACCGGCTGTATTTGTAAAGGGCTTCAATCAAAAATACAACTGCTGGGTGATTGGAAATGCAATCTAAAATACAACAGCTCCAGTTTTTTTTTTACGTATCTGTAAAGCCATCCCACGCTCTGGTTAAAACTGTATGCTATGGAAAAAAACAACAATTAAAAATTAATTAAAAACCCATCAGAAAAGGAGGGCGTGTTAATGAAGATGTTATTAGCTAAATCAAATAGCAGAATAATTACTTAGTCAAACAAAAAACTCCTACGACAAAGAGATTTTCAGCTGTGTCCTAAAAAGCGAGTCATACTGTCTCTCTCTCTCACACACACACCTATACCTACACAGACACACACACACATAAATTTGTTAAGGGAAGGACACTGTGAAGGTCTCTGACAAAGCAAAGTGAGCCAGATTTTCTGAATTTGGCTGTTGTGTGTCACCACAGGCCCCGCTGGGGAGGACAGATTTTCATTTTAATTAACTTACAGTGGATTCATGCCTCTCTTCTCTACATATGCAAACATACACACCAGCTCCAGTCATCCTAAATGAACCCACATCTCCTTTAGTCCTCCATGTTTTAAATGCTGTAAAAAGGGTTTGCATTTAAGCTTCCATGCAGGAAGGCTGATTTACAAATCCCTTCCACTGGTGCTAAGAGGGTTGTCACAGTCTCCATCTGTCTCAAGCCTGGGGCAATTATCCCAAGTCTAACTAACAAAAAGGAATGCTTCCCTCTGATGTCTTTAAAACATCCATATTTTCTTAAAAGACATGTGCACTAAGACCAACCTTCCAAAGAGCAGATCATTTCCCCAAAACACTCAGACAGACCAAGAAACAGAGAAAAATCTGGTCATTACTTTATAAACGAAGCTCAGAGAATCAGCTGGTTTCTCTCAGGGACCAGATCCCTGCAGTGCGTTGCCTTCAGGGCTCTCCTGCTTTGCTGTCCTCTTTGTTAATCTGTAGTAGTTCCAAACCATGATTTCATATGTGGTTCTGACTCTTGGACTGTTCACATTTTCCCAGCATTCAGCTACAGCAGCGAGAGTCCTTGTGACTGCTGCATCATTGTAAGGAAGTGGTGTGTTTTTATCAGATACAATAGCTTAGTGATCTCTTTCTTTTCTTTTAAGAAACCTTAACGTGGCTAGCTTGAATCATTATATGGACTGATTGTCTAATGCAGGACTGTTGCAGACATACTGAGATACTAACTACAAAGTAAAATCTAGAGCCTGACCCATATAGATTTTTTGAAGCTGATGCTAATTCCAATATTTGGCAGAAAAAATTCTGATAAATTTCTATGGAGCATGCATTAACATAGATACCAGTTGTACTGATGAATTTATCTGTAGATTTAGACCATATTCTACACAGTGGGGCAAAAAAGTATTTATTCACTTAAAAAGATGAGAGAGGCCTGTAATTTTCATCATATTACATGAACTATGAAAGACCAAATAAGAAAAAATAAAATACAGAAAATCACATTGTCTTATTTGTAATGAATTAATTGGTAAACTCCTTGGTAAAATAAATATTTGGTCACCTACAAACATTCAAGATTTCTGGCTCTCACAGACCTGTAACTTCTTCTTTAAGAGGCTCCTCTGTCCTCTACTCGTTACCTGTATGAATGGCACCTGTTTGAACTGGTTATCAGTTTAAAAGACACCTGTCCACAACCTCAAACAGTCAGACTCCAAATGCCACTATGGCCAAGACCAAAGAGCTGTCAAAGGACACCAGAAACCAAATGGTAGACCTGCACCAGGCTGGGAAGACTAAATCTGCAACAGGTAAGCAGCTTGGTGTGAAGAATCAACTGTAGGAGCAATTATTAGAAAATGGAAGACAAGCAAGACCACTGATAATCTCCCTCGATCTGAGGCTCCACGCAAGATCTCACCCCGTGGGGTCAAAATGATCACGAGAACGGTGAGCAAAAATCCCAGAACCACACGAGAGGACCTAGTGAATGACCTGCAGAGAGCTGGGACCAAAATAACAAAGGTTACCACTTGTAACACACTACGCCTCCAGGGACTCTAATGCTGCAGTGCCACACGTGTCCCCCTGCTTAAGCCAGGACATATCCAGGCCCGTCAGAAGTTTGCTAGAGAGCATTTGGATGATCCAGAAGAGGATTGGGAGAATGTCATTTGAACAGATGAAACCAAAATAGAACTGTTCGGGGGAGAAAGAATGCTGAGTTGCATCCAAAGAACACCATATCTACTGTGACGCATGGGGGTGGAAACATCATGCTTTGGGGCTGTTTTTCTGCAAAGGGACCAGGACGACTGGTCCGTGTAAAGGAAAGAATGAATGGGGCCATGTATGAAAACTTTCTTCCATCACCAAGGATACTGAAGATGAAACGTGGCTGGGTCTTTCAGCCTGACAATGATCCCAAACACACCGCCTGGGCAACGAAGGAGTGGCTTCGTAAGAAGCATTTCAAGGTCATGGAGTGTCCTAGCCAGTCTCCAGATCTCAACCCCATAGAAAATCTTCGGAGGGAGTTGAAAGTCCATGTTGCCCAGCGACAGCCTCAAAACATCCCTGCGACAGTGTGTGAAAACCTTGTGAAGACTTACAGAAAACGTTTGACTTCTGTCATTGCCAACAAACGGTATATAACAAAGTTTTGGGATGAACTTTTGTTTTTAACCAAATACTTATTTTCCACCATAATTTGCAAATAAATTCTTTAAAATCAGACAATGTGATTTTCTATATATTATTTTTTTCTCATTTGGTCTTTCATAGTTGCGGTTTACCTATGACGAAAATTACAGGCATTTCTCATCTTTTTAAGTGGGAGAACTTGCACCACTGGTGGCTGACTAAATACTTTTTTGCCCCATTGTATATAAGCAATATGACAGAAGTTACTGGCAAGACACATTTAATACAGTCCTCTAATGCCCTTTAGAGTTAAATCCCATTTTTTCTACTTTATTTTTTTTTGCCATGAAGTCTTAACTCATATGACAGAAAAAAAAAAACAGAGATGCTTTGCTCAAATGTCAAAACATGTCGTCTTTAACAGAGTTGCATTTTAAACATATAATGGTCACAAATATTCTGGCACTTATGTTACACACAACAACACACACTGTTGCTGTTACAGCCTGAGTCACATTATAGTATTTTCTGACAAGTAAAACCTAGCGTGACACAGACAGTAATGTTCATTATTTGAACTTTTCCACCTCCTCTCTGCGCTCACATCACTCCTCTTTAAATGCCTCTCAACATGCAGCTGACGGAGTGATAAACACTCGTCCTGTTTTCGCAAATAATTAATCATTCTGCACAACTCCAATACAACATTTACATTGATATGACAAATTAAGAACATATCAGCGTTTAACCTGCAAAAGTCTGGCCGATTATTATTGTTTTGAAAAAGGGATATAATCTCTGTAATTGACCGGCCGATCTATCAGTAGGGCTCTAGTATAATTAAACATTCATTCAATATTATATATTCTTGATCCACTTTGTTTTAACTTAACATCTTAGAGGTGGTCAAGAATGAGTGAAACAAATGCAACAGGTATACAAATGGAATAAATAAATTATTCTCTTATACAGTATCCAGAGAGAATTAAAAACATGTAACGTGTATGTGTCTTTGCATGCTTTCCAACCAAATGCGTAACTAAATCGATAACCATAAGTCTACCATAAATAATTGACACGTGATTTTACAACAGTTCCTGGTGAGAAAAGCATCCTACAAGTTTTGTTCACTATTCAAATGCTTTCAGTGCTAAGCAGGAAATACAGGAAATGTTTAGTTTAGCTTAACAGGAACTTAATACAGTGAGTAACACCAACAGTTCAAAGTGGCTGATATCTGTATGTATAAAGCAAACTCCTGAGTCAAAGCTCTTTAGCAACCATCTCCTACAGTGAAGCTACAGTTGACCTGGCTAAAGCAGGTCAACACAAGTTTAGGGAAAACCATACAAACCATATTAGCTTTAATGTGGGATCCATGTCTGTATTTAAATGTCAGCTTTCCCAGCAGCATCCCCATAGACGCAGCCAGGCAGTCAAATCACCTATTGTGCTTATAAAAACCTGATATTTATCTTAGGGATAGCTGTGGGAAGAGGAAACGCTCAAAGCACGACTGGCAGATGAAATTTGATCCTTGAAAAAAAATTAATCTTCATTTTAAAATCTTGTTTTCCAAACTACCTCAAGCTTCCAAGGGAAATTAAAAAGTAATCAAGGTGTCACTGTAGGATCTTTGATTAAAACAATAATTCATTGCCCTCATTTATTTGCAGTTTCTGGTAAGAAAAAAAACTGCTTTACACCAACCTAAAAACATTACATGTACACCTCATCAAAAGTGAAAAACCTTCCAAGTGAGGCTGACTGTGTGAAGGAGTCATCGCTGTCATCTGTCCGCTGTGACAACAGGTTTCAAAATGCATGTCTCTCATATGGTAACGCATACACATGTATGTATTGTTAATCATAATCTATAGCTCAGTGATCTGGCTGCACATCGTTCCCTTTGTACTTTAAACAATAACAGAATGATGAAATGCTCTGACCTTGTGTACAGAAAAGCAGCATGTTTGGTCCCGTTTTACATATAGCAGACTTAATCGTAACTGCAGTACAAGCACAGGCAGACTGCGAGGATATATAGCCTAAATGTTTGCATATCGATATTAACTAAAGGAAACCATGTTTGGTAATGAGATGTAACAAATGACAATGCGAGGAACAGTAACACAGGTAATATTCAGCTTAAACCACAACACAATGTTAAATGCCTTGAACCGCTGATAAATGTCACGGCCGTTTCCACAACTCTGCCTCAGTATTTGAAACGAATTTGCACGTTGGTGGAAATACAACATGCAGCAGTATGAAAATTAGATCACGACCCGAGTAAAATCTGCAGGGCAGCACCAATCCAGCTACAAATCTGCAGGCTCAAAGAACAATGGGGCAGAAAGGATGGGGGCGTTGATAGAGCTGCAGTTAGTGAGCTTCAAACACAAAACCCAGGTCATCAGGCTGCTCCCTGCTTCCACCAGCACCACAGCAGCCAACCAGCAGACCAGGCAGGGAGACCGGCATCAGTCCAGATAGAGGTTTTATCTTAAAAGACATCTAGTGTTCTTGACCTTCTGGATAAAAAAACAGAAGTCTAAACACCAAGAGAAAAAACCCCAGACATGGTCGGCCTCAGCAGAACTACATCAGATCTAGTTATCACAAGGTAAAAAGTCAACCTCATCAATAAACAAAGCATACACAAAACAGGCAGGACCCAAGTCTGAAGTTCATCTGAGGCCAGTTAAAAAAATCTGAAGTGTCACAGTCTAAGTGAATCTAATAAATATATAATATGCATCTCCGTTTAACACCAAACACATTGTCAACTATTAAGAACATCACATATAATTATATTAATAAACCTATTTCCACATTTTATTATATTCCAAAAATTATCCCAGAATGGGTGAAGTTCCTCATTTAACTCAGCTATGATCAATTATCAGTCATTAGCTCAACATAGATCTTCTCTTTCAGTGAACAAGTACTCTAGCAGCAGTAATAGTTAGTGTGTATTCCTGGAAGTAACTCTCATCTTTCTCCCAGCAGACAAAATGTTTCCATCCTACCATCCAACCATTCACCCAATTATTTATTTGCCTCTTTCTGGAGGAGGGGGTAACCAACATATATTCCAACATTACACATCAATCTGTAATCTGCTTCAATCTGGTTACAGCTCTGATTAGAACTGCATCGTTTACAACAGCTACGTTTACACGGACGAATATGTCTTCTATCCAAGACGCCGGATAAAGTGATCCAATCAGTTGTGTGTTTACATGGTGGAAAGATTCAATATGATCATGACCTTTTTGATGTGCAATGTTGACTGATTCAGAAGAAGACAATGAGGGATATTTCGTCAAATCTTATTAAAAATATGCTTTGACAACCTGTTGAAAAACCTTTTGACCATCAAGATGCTCAATAATCCTTAAGTCTTCCAGAGTTTCCAACATAAATGTTTCCTCCACAGTCTGTTTTACTGCCATTTTCCTTTTTTGTTCTCTTTCTTTTCTTATTTAAACATTAAGGATGAAAAACATAGACATTAAGTATTTCCTGAAACTCATCATGTCAGCTAAACCCCTCTGTTGTTCAGACATGCGCAGGAACAACATACACAACAGAAACCATCAGAATTGGTAAATGAACTTATATAGCGCTTCTCCAGTCAGCTTGACCACTCAAAGCGCTTTACACTACTTGTCACATTCACCCCAATAGGCACATCGGGAGGCAACATAAGCGTACGTGTCTTGCCCAAGGACACTTTGACACATAGTCAGGGAAAGCCTGGAATTGATCCCTCAGTCTACTGATTGAAAGACAGCTACTCTTCCTCCTGAGCTACAGCCGCCCATCAGCATATAAAGGTTATTTTTTCCTCTTGATCTTTCCCATCAAGGCGAATCGGATCAGATGAGGCGTTTATGTGGCATTTTCATTCCGATTGGTTGTTTAGTTGGAGCCACAAACGCAGGTACGGACCCTGGAAAGGTTATCCTGATTAGGATGTGTATTTACATACATTAAACAGAATAAATCATTATGAGGTGCAGAATTGTCTTACTTTCAGAAAACAGCAGTAGAAAAAAAACTGATTTCTGATGTAAACAAACACCGTTGTGTGTATTTATTGCTGTCTTAATAAAATCTGTACCTCCCCCCCTTAATAATTCAAAATTCTTTTATAGTGTCAAACAAAGTGTTTGTATATACCAACCAGTTCTGTTTTGGTCTTGTTTTTATAAATAAATTTTCTTCAGTAAAACCGTGCAAACAGTGTAATGTATAACATTAACATTGTAATGTTGCCGTACAGCTGATGTAACAGCAATGCACCGTAAGTATAATTTCTACCTGAATTTCAGTACATGTATGTTCATGGACATAAATCAGAACAACAATCGGCGTAACCCACCCATCTCGATCGGGATTCTTTTTTGATCCGAGTGTGATAGGATCAAAATCTTCTGATTGGCATGTTTATATTAAGGATTTTTTTCCCATCAGACTTTTCATGCAAATACTTTTATTCCATGTAAATCTGGCTCATGGGAATGAGAAGGTGCCTGCACCTAGTTTTATGAAACCTTACTGCTGTACGTGTGAATGATCTCAAGGTTTGTAAATGTAGCACCCTAAATTTGATCCTGCAGCTTATTTTAAATATTTTTTTTAACTTTTTGGCTAAATTACTCACTGCTATTATATAATGACTTAGAAATTCCCATAATTCTCAGAGAGAACACTAAAGACTTTATGTTAAGAGCTGCAAATGAGTGAGGAGATTTGAGCAACCACATTTTCCTCCATGCCTGGCTTGTTATCTGAGACTGCCATGCTTACCCTTAAATGGAAGTTGGATTAATCCCAGTTACTGTAAATTTATGGAAACATGGCCATATATTAAGCTGCATTTTGTTGTTCAGCTTTTATCCTAATACTTGATCCTTGATGCCATCCTAATCAGTCTTTTATAGTTATAAGGACAATATGTGGCCAGTCAGCCCTAGGCATAAGCAAACTAAGCTGCCACTAGGGGCCCCCGCCGCCCCAAATGTGTTTAAAATGTCAAGATATCCTAATTAAAAATAAATAAATATTCAAATAATTAAGAAAAACTCATATATTGTTGAATCTTTTAAATAAAAATGGTAATACATGCAAAAACGTGATTTTATGCTATTTTATACTTTTATACTAATCATGGTATAATAATAATAATATAGTTTAATCAAATCCTGCTGCCTATGTCGAACGGCACATGCACAGTTTTTTGTGCTGTAAAATCTTTGAGGTTCAGTACATAAGAAGTCAAGGACTAGGTGGTAATAGCTTGTAGCTATTTTGTAACGGAAGAATCAACTTTTTCACACTTTAGTACCTCGGTTTTAAATTGTAAAAACAGAATTCATTAAACTGGTTAACTTGTTTACTCCCAGTACCTTGTCTTGTCTGCTGATGTTTTCTCTTTCTAAATACAAATTCAATATGCCACATGCATACATCACTCTGCATATTAAAAAGTGTAAATTGATACTAGACCATTTTTCTGAATTTGTTACCCCCATTAAAGTAAAAACCAGAACCAGAGTGACACCAGTACGAGGTAATCAAGCCACAAATAATGCAAATGAATTGGTGTTATATTTATAGTGTAAGAACTGATCAAGCGCTAGAAAAAGTTAAGCACTAGTGGTGCTGAGGTGGTCTAGCGGGGATCCCACATCAATTCTGCTTGGAGCCCTATAAAGGCTCAGGCCAGGTCTGTATGTGTCTCATGTTTTGATCCAGACATCCTTGTCACTGTAACCAAATACAGTGGCAGATAATGATAAAGACAGACAGAAGCAGGCAAAACCTGGAAGATTATTTCCCTTTCTGTTAAAGGTTACACACTTAGGCACTTATTTAAATGTACTCTCTCACATACACACACACACACACACATATACATCTACTACTTAGAAATTGTTTATCCAAAAGACTGAATGGGGCCTTTTAGCTTACCACTCTGTTACATAGAGGAATAATGAGGCAGTGGTTAGTGCCGAGGAGAAGGCTAACCTGGAAAAGAAAAGTCACAGAGGCAGTACATTTAGTCTTTTGTGTTTGCATGACAATAGAATCTGATAAAGAAGCTTTGAGCCTCTGGCACTTAAAAACAAGGTCACCAGGATGTGAGAATCTGATACCTGTTTCCTTGACAGTGAAATGTATTAGATGACTTCTGCACAGTGAGTGGATTTCAGTTATCTCAAACAGAGACATGAACAGCTGTACATGCTCTTAGTCATGAGGTGATAAAAGTGTACTTACAATCAAATGAGATAATTAAATCATTGTACAATCTACATCCCCAATTAAGAGTGTAAACATCCACAGTCCACACTTACAAGATTTAGTGGCTTTCTTTGTTTTAGTTAACATTTGATGGGATTTACTTTAAAAAAAACAGCTGGATTGAGATATAATGAAACCAACTTTTCGGACGTCAATAAAATCTAAGACAAGCCCACCGACAGACTCTGCGTCAACAGTCTTGACCAATGACGGTTAAAAAAGACATGGATGGATTCTCTTGTTGATGCGGCGCAGCAGCGCCTCTGCCATCGGGTTCCGGCTCTGCATGAGAACTGAGGATGACTCTTTTAACCCCTTGTCTCGTGGTTTCAAATCCACAGAGTCAGTAATCGTATGGACCGGTTCGTCTGGACACGACTGCTTATTACCAGCTGTCTGAGGATCCATGTGACCAACAACAGGCCTGCATGCTCTGCAGTCGACTCGTGGCCGGGCTGGACCAACGTCTGTGGCCAAAATGACACATCATGGCCTCTTTGCGGCTCCAAGTGTCCCAGCGTCTCACATAAACATGATTGTGTAACTGCTTGAAATGGGGACGGGACGCTAAGGAAAAGACAGTATAGCATGGTACACAACAGCGCGCTACGTCTTAGCAAGAAATATGGTTTATGGGCTAATGAATGGGCCGCGTATCCTTTGGCATGTTGTACAGTGACATTTTTTTCACGGAGATAATGGAGCGGACAGATGAAGCTACTGTTCATAGGAATTTAACAACAATAACCCAAGCATGGCGGGTGTGTTTAGTTTCCACTGTTTGAATTTGATAGGTTAAAGACTATTAAGCATCTGGGCCCGTCAAGACTCCTCGAGATAACACAGCCAAAGAAACAAATCCCTTTAAAAAGGAACGAAAAATCCTTTAAAAATATCTCCTTCTTACCTGCACTCCATTTCCATAGCTACAGCGGCACGCTTATCGTCCCCACCACAGCAGTCCGTCGTAAATGTCAAACATCGGTTACCAGCTAATTCAGATCTAATTAAAACACACTACCGAGGACAAACACAGAAAAACCGTCCAACGCAGTGCCATCCTCCTGCCGCTGTTCAACCGGGAGGCAGCGCCGCGTCACACAGCTGGTCGCGAGCCCCTGTGCGCGGAGAGGGTTGTTCGGCTGAGCCGAGTTAGCAGCTAAAAATACTTCTCGAGGCCACTGCTAAAAGCATCATAATAGTCGTATATGTTAACCAGTGGTTAAAAGGGGATGTGGTATAAACGGTTGCATCAATCATTACAATATATCATCCAGAATGACTGGCGTTCTGTCTTTAGCTGAGCACGAGGTGGAGCGAACAAATCAGACTGCAGATCCGGGAATGATTGACATCTCACAAACCAATAGTATGGCCGAACTGTCGGATCTACGTAGAAGGACAAAAGTCAGAGCCAATCAGTGCTGGGCTTTATTCTGCTGGTAGGCAGGCTCCGCAGGTGTCACAGCGGTGTCATTTCACCGGATTTATGTCTGTATGACAACTAAATAATCAATTAAGCGACAAACATGTTATTTGTAATAGTTTAAATCATTAAATAGTTTAAGTAACTTACTAATAATGTGACTGATTATGCTATAAAACAGCTATGTATTAAGTAGCTTTAGACTCTGGGTTAGTTTACTGCTATTTCCATCAGCTGGTGTTGCACTTGCTGTGTAAAATGTACTGCAAACTTCGCGAATGGACCGAATTATGCTTTATTTGTGTAATAAGCGACTAATAGCACATGTTAGTGAAATTATCCTTGCATTAATATGTGAATAACAAGACAATTAAAAAAGGATGTGCTGATGCTTTTTGTGTTTACAGAATTTTATAGTGAAATAACTATACTTGTCACAAACTTCCATTATTAAACATTTATATACTTTATTCTCTGCAGTAAGTCTTAAAATAAGTTACTGTATGAACCCAAAGTTGAATCTAGAAGTATAATGAATCTTTTTCTATCAATTTTTTATTTATTTATTTATTTTTTTTATTTATTTATTTATTTTGCATTATAATCTGTAATTCAAATGGATTTTGAATGGATTGACAAAATAAAAAAAGATCAGATTGGTTAAGTAAAGAAGGAAATAAAAAAACAACAAAAACAAAAGCTTATATAAAAAAGTAAATAAATAAAAAAGACTAAAAAGGATGTCTGCATACTGTATATATTTATTTATTCATGTATTGCTGTTTGTTGTGTAGCTGGCTTAGCTTAGCCTCTTCTTGATTATTGGTGTTTTAGACTCTTGGCCTTTATAACAGTTTTAAATATACAGACATTATATCAGATTACATGCAGATTAACCTTCTTTATTTAATTTTCTTCTTTCATTTTTTTTTTATTTGAAAGCTAACTCCCCCTCATCCATTTACAGTACAAGCTGTATGTAATAAAATAAAATAAAAAGTGAAAAGAATAAAAAAAGCTAAATTAAGTAGGAAACAAACAGGGGGAGCTTTTTAAGAAGAAAAACACTGCATCATTATCTATCTTAGTCTTGGATTCCCAGCTGGCTAGTTTCCAACTTGAATTGGTTAAAAAGAAAGAAATGCTTGTCCATCTTCAACATCAGTATTTACCATACATCCTGTTTCACCACAGTTGATGCAAGGTCGAGTTTTAAAAAGCATGTCTTAAGAAGAGCAACGCTGTCACACATACTCAAGCACATTTCAGGAATATTTTAAATCTGAAATTTCCAATAATGATGATTTTAAGATCTTCCAGGAAGCCACATACTTCTACAAGACAAGGCGGGTTTATTTATATAGCACATTTCATGTAGAAGATAATTCATAGTGCTTTAAATAAAACATTTAAAGCAGAAGATACAATACAGCAGACGACATAAGAAATTTTAACAGTGAAACAGTAAGTGGAGTAATGCAGTAAAATAAAACTCTTTTAATTCTAATGGCTTCATAAAGTAAACAACTCTGTTTTAAAAGTAGAAGTCATTCAGAGTTTTTGTATACTGATGTAACTAAGTTGTTTTAGTAAAATCTTTTTATTAATGTTGATTATTAAAAACAAATGTGTGAAAGTGAATATATTGGACAAAAAAAAATGTCAAAAACATAATATGCCCTTTTAAATAGTATGCCGATTTTCTTTTCTTTTTTTTAAGTTCACACAATGTCATGAGGTCTTAACGATATATCAGTGACATGCTTTGGCCAAAATACCACAGAGATAAAGCACAACAGCTCCCTTTCTAGTTGTTTCTTTATACCTCTGTTCACAGAGAGGTTCACAGGGGAGGAAGTCAAAAGGGCAAGAGCAAGCTCTGCTCCTGGGCCTAGTGGAGTACCTTACAAGGTATATAAGAATTGCCC
>JBAMHW010000004.1:5643183-5671458 GCA_037177495.1 Rhadinocentrus ornatus
CACTCACAGAGGAACCGGTGAAGAGCCTGGGAAAGGTGTTTAACTGCAGCCTGAGAGATGCAGCCTCCACACAAGCACTGCAGTCAGTTTTACGAGGAGTGAGTCACTTGACTCCATTCTTCTTTTATATGGATTTTCCCAAAAGTGTAAAGTTTACAACCATGCAAACATAAACTTGGACTCTAATTACTCTCAATATGAGGCGAAATAGTGGAATAGCATTACTACCTCGTTGTTGCATTTTCAGAAGGTAACCCAAATACAGAGTTTATGAGCAAAGAAACGTGAAGAAAACAGGACGAAAATCAATAAATAAAACAGAAACACAACAAGATTTAGAACATGAGGGCAACAGCTCCATGAGAGTATGAGTCAGCAGACAGTAAGTCTAGATAGTAATAAGTCTAGTAGTATAAATCCTGTAATTACCTTTTAAAGAGCATAACCACACCCACCCAACTCCCCACCCAATTCCCCATATATCCCCAAGCTCAACAGAGATTATTAGAGATATTAAAGAATTGCAGAGAACAATGTTTACAGTCTACAAGCGGTTTTTTAATGCCAAGTAAAATAAAGAGAGCTGTGCAAGTTAAATTGGACCACATGATTATAAAGTAATGATAAAACAACTACATAAAAATAAATAAATAAGTGGACGAGAAAGGGAAAAAGAAGGGGGGGGGGGGTTTACAATGTTGTATCGTCATGATAATTTGTTTGTTTTTTTATATACAGAACGGTGGTCTGTGTGCCATATTTTTCCGGACAGATTTGCTCTGTTTGTGACCATGCAACAAGGATGAAATGTGTGCTTGCAAGGGGGCCGTGACCACGCCACACCCCGAAGCATCAGAGGAAGACAGGGGGGGAGCCTGAGGCCCCAAAGGCCCGCAGGTCCTTAGAGCACAGAGTCCAGGACAGCCAAAGCAGAAAGAGCAGTGGCCCCACTCAGCCCAGAGTAAAGGGGCCCCCAGACTGGAGCCTCCCGGCGTAACGCAACAGGGGCACCGAGCAGCCCAGGGCGACGGTGAGCAGGCCCAACTGTCCCAGCACATCCCCTGTCCTTAGACCCTCCATCGCGGTAAGGAAAAACTCAAAAAACCCATCTATGGGAGAAAAAGAAACCTTAGGGAGATCCACATGATGAGAGAGATCCACTCCCAGGACGGACAGGCGGGCACTGGGTGGTCCCTACCCCTACCCCATCCCCACCAACCCTCCCATCCAGTAAACGGCACCAAACCTCCACAGCCCCAAGCACGTCCCAGGACACGAGGGCATAGGAAGACTGTAGTGCTGTAGTGTTAAATTAGCTAGTGTCTAAAGTGCTTTGTTATTATTGGCGTAAAAGCTATGACCACTGCATATTTCCCTGGCGGGCAGCAGTCAGGGGTAAGTCTGAATAGGGCACACCTTGGAACAAGGGAAATATTGGTATTAAAATCTCAGAATATGCCGGCAAAATATTGGTGTGGTATTAGTCCCAAGTGTGTTAAGTGTCCGGCCAGACCAGGACATTTTCAAATAGTCTGCAGGTTGGATATTGCATTGAGGACAGGAGGGGTCTGAGCCTGAAAAATTGTTTAAGAGCTCTGCTGTGGTCAGATGTGTGCTCAGGACCACCTTGAGCTGTGTCAAACTGTGGCTAACACAGAGGGATGACGAGGGAATTAAGTTCAGTACAGTGTCTCACTGATTGTCTGTCATGGTTAATCCATGGTCTCTTTCCCAGAACCTCCCAACACCCAAAAGAAAGTGTGAGATAACATCAGATATGCATTTATAAAGGATGGAAATGATCCCTTTGTTGTGTGGAGGTAATGATAAAACACTGTCAATATGGGTGTTTGGTCACTGAATGAGGGTGGGAAAAAGTAACTGTTCTTAACAAGCAAGTGTAGGTTACCAGACGAAGGAGCGGAGCTGAAAATTTAGACATCTGAGGTACAGTGAATGCAGCTTTATGTGACACTATAGTACCCGGCTGGCTAATCTTACCACAAAATAATACTGTGATGTTCAATTATACTGCAAATCTAGACTGCAATTTTTTTTCTTTGTTAAGTGACCTTTGTGCACAAACAGTATCCATCCTTGATAAAACTCATACTCATGCCCACATACAGTTGACCTGCATCGCATATGTGATTCTATGATCTTCAACAGCAGAGAAAATAAATTTGTTTTTTTGATAACATAATATCTTTTCGTTTAATTATGTTGATCGTCTTCATGATTCTTATAGCCATTAGCAGGTAATTGGGGATGACTGAGGTCATCTGCCGTTCATGGTCAATAGACAAATACCTTAGTTCCCTCAAGTGGACAAATTAGGATACTGCAGCTTCTCAAGTTTTAATCTAAAGAACACTCATTAAAAGTTTGAAGAATTTCAACCTATGACAACATTACTGAATCAAGGCTGATATAAATAGGTGACACTTAACAATTCACAAATAATCTGCTGTCAACAAGAAGGCAGAGCAGCCAAAAATCTTGTGACCATGCCCTCATAATGCCAGAATTGTTGGAGCCTTGAAGTTGTCCAGCAAAACTTGCAAAAGGTCAGTGACTTTTATGCTGAGGCTGAAAATAAAGAAATCCAGGCCGCTCAGGATAGAGCTGGAGTCGTCCTGATATAACAGCAATGTATGTCATGAAGAAACCAATCAATGTCATGACATCAGCACAAGCTTGTGTCATGAGGTTTAATGAGTGAACTATGGATTAAAGTTTCTTGTCTCCCAGTTATCAAATCGGAGAAAATCGTAAAAGTCTCCAGAGACATTGTGGCGGGGAAAATAGACCTGGCTGTCTCTGCGTCCCACAGAGATCTTTTGACTCAGATCTCAGCCAGAATTAGAATTGGCAAATATGCATAAATGCACATCATTCAGCTCCTTTCACTTCAGCCCCCAAACACGTTTTCCTTTCAGGATAGTCATTTCCAAGATATATGTGGGAAGAAAGACCACTGAATTTTCCCATTTTTCAATGTGAATGTCTTGCTTTGAGGAATTTGAGCAGCTATTCTCTCGTTTGCTTTATAATCAGAATCATCTGACTCAGAACTGATTTCAAGATGGTATTTATCTAAGCCTCCCCTTGGCAAAGCACATTTGTTCGGCACAACACAGCTACCAGACTATCATTTGACTTGCTATGATGCTGGAATGGACAGGTAAAAAAAACAACTTAAAAAAAACAATGGAAATTGAAGGCGATCTCTCAAAAAGTTCGCTTCCTGACCTGGTATCCAGAAAAGTGGCTAGACTGGTATGTTGCCCTGGCACTCTGATTTCTTTTTAAAACACTGTGCGGCTATGTTTATAATCATTTACTACAACAGGCAACTGCAGTCAGTGGGTTGTGGCCAAAAGCTTGCTCCTAGGTGAGACCCTGCTCTGATCTGTAAGTGCCGAATGTTATTGTTAACTTATGTGGTATGTTCCGAGACTACTCCATGCTTTTTAGACACAGGACCTAGGCAGGCACCCGCTTCCGTAGTGGAAACAATCTACCACGCTTCCCCCAACACTCTGCTGCTTTGGGTCGTTCTGTCTACGACTTTCTCTGATTTGCCCTGTCGGCGGTCTCGCAGGCTCTATTTGGGCACTCTGCCCTGACGATGGCCTGGCAGGCGACTCCTTTGAAGATATACAGTAGCTGGAGTTCTGGACTTGACTGGTGTGGGTTTTAAAAGGCTGTAGCCTTTTGGTCTTTCTTTTATTACCTTTTACTTGTTTATCTGCTTTTGGTATGAGAAACTGTAATGTTATTGACTTAGTTTTATTTTTCCTATTTTGCAGCTGCGCTTCCTCCCCCTGGTGGTGGACAGGCCCTCCTGGTGCTGGCATCCCTTTTTTTGTTATATGCATGTAAACTGCACAAACTGGTATAGGTGGCACTGAGTGAGTGGTTTGTTGTAGGGTGAGGTTGGTTAGTTTTTCCTTTGTTTTTGAGACGCCCTTAATTTGGGGGCCTGTTCCACAACCAGTAAGCCTTGCTGAGATTTCTTTGTTTCCCGGTTTTATTTCTTTCACTGTTTTATTTCTAAATAAATTATTACATTTTTAAATGTAACTTGTCTCCTACATTGTGTAAAAATGAACCAATGTGCCTTTTTAGGTAGATTCCCTGAGGTGAAAGTCTCCAGGTAGCGTTGTAATCTTTTTATTTTATTTAAAAATTTTAATATTGTGTTCAAACCCAAAAGGGGCCACTCGCCACATGAAGAATCAGAGAAAATGAAATTAAAGAGATTGCAGAAGGGTGTAATCCTTAAATAAATGGCAGAAAAGATCTAAAGTTTTAAACCATACCCACATGAAAAAGAATTGCCAATGGCTGCTCAAGCTCTGATTACAGCTCAGTTATGTTTCAGAATGACCGCTGTTGAAGACGGTGAGTTGGGATGAAAATTTATTAGTAACCCACTACTGCACACACGTGTCGATCTGTCATCTCTTCTCCTCAGAGTAAGAACGGGGCACGAGCTTGTGGCCTCACCCTGTGGGTTTCTGGCGTGTAAATGCGGGTCTGTCGCCTTTTCTGCCCTCCATTGGTTCACAATGATTTAAATTGAGAAATACTCAGAAAAGCCATTTTGGTCCAATTTTTTACAAGGTATGTCCTCTAACGTCAGATAAATGCCACATGGATATGTGAACAACATGAAATCATGATTTTAATGGACTGGGTATTTAAGTGATTATGACACAAACACAATATTGTCATCTCAGACATCTTGAAAGATTAAAAAGATATTTAAAGTGTTTATTCTGCATTTGTGTAATTACTATTGTAATGGATATTTTTTGTCCATCTAGGAACAACGCGATGTAAATATGAGACAGGCTCTCGTCCTTCTTGTGCTCCCTGTGTACATGCGTAAAGATGCCTCCAAATTCTTAAACCCCTGTAATGTAAGTTTATTGACCTCACTAGCAATCCATTTGCCTAATTATTCAAACTAAACATACAGTATGACATCACTCACATACAAAGTATGCTAACAAGCAGGTGTGAAATGAACATATAATAGCAAATGTAAAGAGAATGTTTTTAAACCTGTAGCTTAGTTGCAGTCTAAGTGCAAAGTGATAAATGACCGTAATGTCACTTCTAGACATCATTAGTATGATTTGTATCCTTGAATGACTGAACTCAGCTTTATATTATTTGCATTTTGTACTCAGCAGATGATTCAAACCTCACAGACACTCCACTGGCTTTCCTGACAGTCGTCTCGGATGACGCTCCTAATGCAGCCCTCTTCAGCCTTGAGAGCATCTGTATTGTCGTGGAGGATGAAATACTTGTGTGGTCCCACGAATCTGGCTGACTCATTTTTCCTGCTTTTTGGGTACATTTTTAGATACACCCATATATGTACTAGACCTACAGTACCGAAAGAAACTCAAGCTTACATTCATATTTATCCAAAAGGTAATGTGTATCACTAAGGAATGATTTGTTCAATGAGTAAATTCTTTAGAATGGACTGTTTGTTGAACTGAGTATTGAGAAAGTTTTTGTTGTTTTCCCTCTCTTTACAAACGTAATCATTTGCCTCTTCTTCTGTTAGGAAAATTCTTCCCAACACCAAGCACTGCAAAGCTAAACCTTCAACACAAGAAAGACACAGAGTTTTATTCAATGTATACAATTTTACTTTGCACCATACACACTGAATTTTTCCACACATCACAATACATTATAAAAGGAGGTTCATGAAATCCTTCCCAGAATTCCTCAACTCAGTATTTTTTCTTTCTTGCCCAATCACGTCTTTTCTTCTCATCCACAGCTCGACCTTGATTCCCAAGCATAAACCAGCACACATTCACAAAGAATTCTGCTGAGAACTTTTTCTAAATCTTAATACTTACAACATAATGATTGGTTCAAAGTATAATGAATCACATATTATAATAGTAAAACATAATGTTAATATACAATATTTTTCTTACTTCTACCTCAGATTTCCACTCATTACTAAACCTAAATAATTATAATGAGTTAGGCACTGTTTGTCTCTTCTACCTCAGATTTAATACGCTAAATGTTTATATATAAATATCACAAAATTGACATATTGCCTAGTCAAAGTTTATGCACTGAATAACTTATTGGCTGTTCCATTTATGCACTACACATGTTTAATGTGCAGTTGCCTAATGTCTACCTTGATGCACTGCGTTTATGTTGCCAGTTAAAGGGTAAAGTACAGCACAGTAGAAGCCAAAGCCTTATTTGAAAGTTTTATTTTTAAGGTGAGTTGCAGCTCTCAAAGTACAGTGAGTGCCAAAACATTTTACAATGTTAAATAGCTCCACATTCTTAATGTCTTCGTTGTTGTAGGATGGATTGTGCTTAAAAACCTAAAGAATTTTATCATGAATCCTTGGTGAGTTTTTACCTTAGTGTTTACTGAATAATGAGAGATTTACACCCACAATACTAAATCTACCCTCTATAGCAATGGCCACTATCACTTACTTTAAAATGCATCTTGTTTTGCTCGAGTCTTTTGCTTTTGTTTTAATTCACAACAACTTCGTTTTGACTGAACTCTTGTAATTTGTGCCTTTTAAAAAGCGGACTGTGTTGAATAAAAAAAGGTTAAATTGTCACTGTGTTAACAACTTTTTCATTTATCTCATTATTTTTAGATGTATAACCGTTTTCCGTTCCAATTTTAGATTTCTCTCTTGAAAGATCTGGCCAAAGATCTGCTGATCATAGAGCTGCTGCAGTAAAGTAATTAACTCAGCAAAAGAAAAAAAAATAAGATTAAATATTTGTCAGAAATTCTGAATATGACAGAATTACTGCTGAACTAATGTGTATTTATTGTTTTTAACCATTCTTTCATATTGTAATAACCCCTGGCAACAAGTATTATCGTATACTTAAGTTATTTTTCTTTATTCCTGCTTTTTCCATGTTGCTTCTTTGTGTTTTTTTTTTTTTTTGCATGCCATGCCATGTTTTGTTGTGTTTATTGTTTAAATAAAGTTACAAAAATGGAGTGGGAAAAAAACCAACCAAACAAACAAAAAAAAACAACCCAACCTAATAATAATATTCCTGGACAGTCTGAAAACAGGACGTTTGGCAAAATAATCCGCTTACAGGTAATTTTTTACACACTTGCGAGTCACAAACAAGTCGCTTAAAGAACTCCTAATTAAGTTATAAAGACGGATAGACTCCGCCTACTCTACTCAGAGCCGGTTGCGCAGGTGTTTAAATCGTTCGAACCAACAGCACTAGCACCAAATGCTCCTGATGCCTTTATTTGTTGGTACGATAAGTAGCGTAGCATTATTTCGATCGTGCGCGATATTCATGGCTTCAATGCACCAAATCACTGTTTAAACTTTCGCCCCTTTTGGAATAACAAAGAAATTGGAGCTATTAAAAAAAAAAAAAAAGATATTGTATTCCTTCCATGTTCCATTTCACACTGCAATCATTTGTGGATAATGTGAGGTACATCTGGCTCCCACCAAATCATCTTGTCTCTAACACAGTAAAAGAAGTGTCCTTCAAACTTCTATAAAGATTTTACCCCTCAAAAAGTTATCTAAAAAAGATTTAAATCAGATATTGATGTTGTGTGTATTTTTATAACATTCTCCTGAAACCGTCGCTCATTTATTTTGCCTCTGTTCTCACTGATATATGTTGTAAATTAATCCATTTTAATTTATACTGGAAACATGTTTTGTTGGCCTCCACCAGACTAACAATAAACGTTAAGTGGAATTCCTTATTGATCTATTAATTTTTCCCCCTTTTTTTGGCTAAATTTTACGTTCATAAATGTAAATTCCTAAAAAGAAAAAAACATGTTTTAAACTTTCTGGTGGAGTAGTTCAGGTATTATATGGATTCAATCAGTTTTGAAATCTTTTTAGATCGGTGTCAAATATAAAATAATCTGATTCTTGACTCTTATTTTGATTGAGATGTTGTTTTCATGGCAATTCTTTTGACCCTGCGTTAGAAGTGCACATTTTCCGAGTGTCGTGAACGCAGCATACGTTAGTGCACGCTTGCTAGCACGTTTAGTTTCACGCTGACATCTGAAGAAAGACTCACGGTAAATTTAGGTTATCTTTGTACTTTTCATTGCACAATCGGAAGTGCGTAAATATGTTTAATTTTAACTAATGTGGGCGATGTTTGATTACTTTGCGAATGTATACGTGCTTTCCCCCATTTATTTAAGGATAGCTTCACTAGCTAACATGCTAGGCACGCTAACATGAGCATTCCTATTTGTAATAACATTAACCTTTATGCTGTTAAACTGTGGTTGGAGTGGGGATTTTTGTTTCTTGCTATTCGTCCACTTGACAAACACACATACGACGATCTAATGTTGGACACACTAGTGACGCAGACATATTGCTTTCCCCTTGCTAGCTAGCTAAGCAGACCAGTTTAAATGACGGAGGACTCCATTGTTAGTGAGTTTGTCAGTGGGGTCTCAAAACGATATGATCTTATTTTGACTTAATGATCGAGTGGTAGCTAATCAAAACATTTTTTCCAAACATCATTGAACACACACGATTAAATTATCATGGTTTTCTTTGTCTATAATTTTGTCTATAATTTGGGCCGCTAATGTTAACAAAGCTAATTTGCTGTCGGCTTATTTATACAGCTGCACAGAATTGGGGTCCTTTTGCCATCAAACTAGTACCTTATCAGTTTTACTATTGATATGAAATAGATTAGGCTTAACCACTTTACACTCCTTAATTTTTTGTTTTGTTTGTTTCCCTTCCTTAATCCAGATGGCAGAGAATGATGTTGATAATGAACTTCTGGACTATGAGGATGATGATGAGCCCCAGGGGCTGCCAGAGAGTGGTACCCCAGCAAGCAAGAAGGAGGTTAAGGGGTCCTATGTCTCCATTCACAGCTCAGGCTTCAGAGATTTTCTCCTCAAACCAGAACTGCTCCGTGCCATTGTTGACTGTGGGTTTGAGCATCCTTCAGAAGGTGACGTGCAGTTTCGGTTTACTTGAAGTTCATGGACATAATTTTATTTTTAAACATCACTTTTTTTTTTTACATTTTAAAATCTGAATAGGACGGATTAGCCTGGAGGCAACATAAATAATACATACCTCCTCATTGATAGGCAAATATGATCACAAAGACCAACATGGGCTGTCTGCAGAGTCAAAGTCTGTGTGTCCCCTATATGTGTTAGTAATTTGTGTAGGCCCTGCAAACCCTTACAGTCTTAAATGTTGCATGGGCTTTACAGATCCTGGTCATTTAGGACTTCACTTTTCAGTTGTCTATCTCTGGATGGTCCACACATTCAGGTGATGCAAAGCTGGAAATGAGTCAAAAAATATAGGGAATACAGTATTTTTTAGAGAAGTTGGAGAAAATAAAATAAAGCAAATAAATGAAAATGGGGAAATGTACAGGTTACCGATGTAAATAACAGGAAATAATTCTAAGTTGAAAATGCAGTTAAATGTGAAGCATTCTCTCTTATTTTGTTATCACGTCCTAAACGTATGACATGAATTTCTTACCATTAACTGGCAAATCCTTTGAATGGTTTGATTAGAAAACAATGGCTTTAAAGGAGTCATCACCCGGAAATTGCACTTTGTCAAGTTAAAACATGTGTATTGGTGTCGGACCAAAGTGTTAACTTCGCTGTTAATGCTAACGTTAATGCTAAGGGACGAGCCTAAAAGTTCAACCCCCTGCAATGTACAAAAGAGCCCCGTGTTTTATTGTGTTGTAAACGCGCTTCTGCCACCGTCTCGGTATCTTCACTCTCAGGTTCGGCGTCTGGTTCAACCATAAATGACTGAATTCCGTAAGCTGCTGTTCAGTCAGGTCGCTCACCATCACTAAGCTGTTGATGTTTATGTTTTGGAGTCAGACGCACTGTGCATACACTGGGCCAGCCCCCCTTCCGACTCTGGCCTCCCTGCGGCCAATCAGCACGCACCTCATTAACATTAGTCAAAAACTTGAAGAAATCCCACGAGACAAAGTTGTGGTATGAGCAAAGGGTCAGAACCAGCTATATGTTTGATTTTTTTTTTGTTTAATAAATATTCAAAAACATATTTAAAGACTCTTAGAGGACAGTGGATACATGAAAAGACCAGATGATGACACCTTTTAGGGATGCTATACCTGAAAAGGGCTTAAATTAAGCTAACAGTACTTTAGAATTTTTCACTAACTTATTGCTAACATTTGCTTTGGTTGTAGTTCAACATGAGTGCATTCCTCAAGCGATCCTAGGCATGGATATCCTGTGTCAGGCCAAGTCTGGTATGGGCAAGACAGCTGTGTTTGTACTAGCCACTTTGCAGCAGATAGAACCGGTGGACGGCCAGGTGAGTTGGTCTTTACACAGTCTAACAATCTTAACCTTGCTGCGCCATTTGCCTTCTTTCTATATCTGTATATTGACTAAGTGATGTTAACTACAGTCTGTATGTTCTTATTTTTGCGCTCAGCTGTAAAATCTCTAGATTATCAAGTTCTCAGATAGAAAATCCTATAAACTCCAGGTGCAGGCTTGCCTGTGTGTGTCCCTTTTATAATACCACAGTTTTTTTTTCTCCCCCAGGTGTCTGTCCTTGTGATGTGTCACACACGAGAATTGGCCTTCCAGATTAGTAAAGAGTATGAGCGCTTCTCCAAGTACATGCCCACTGTCAAGGTCTCTGTGTTCTTTGGCGGCCTGGCTATTAAGAAAGACGAGGAAGTCCTGAAGAAGAACTGCCCCCACATTGTTGTAGGAACTCCAGGACGTACTCTGGCACTCATTCGTAACAAGACCCTGAGCTTGAAAAACATCAAACACTTTGTGCTCGACGAGTGTGATAAGATGTTGGAGGAGTTGGGTGAGTGAGAAGAAAGTCCATCCACTTCCGATTTAATAATAATAATAATAATAATTTAAAAAAAAAGTCTGATATAAAACTGAACTGTCAGTGAGACATTTCAACATGACACGTCGTTGAAAAGCATGTGGGGTTTTTGAACAAACTAATATAGGATTCGTTTCAAAGAACAGTGGATAACGAATACATTTGGCTTTCCCACAGACATGAGGCGTGACGTCCAGGAAATCTTCAGACTGACGCCCCACGAGAAGCAAGTTATGATGTTCAGCGCAACTCTGAGCAAGGAGATCCGGCCTGTCTGCCGCAAGTTCATGCAGGATGTGAGTTATCGTCTAGTGTTGCAAGCTATGGCCTCAGTGCAACGACACGTGCTGCTCATTTTCATACAAATAGGGTTAGATGTAGATCAGTCTGGCCTTTTAACAATATGTGCATTTTTGGGTCAGCGGTGGCTTGTTGGCTGCGGTCGCTCGGTTGCATGAGGGGGGTCGGCTGCTCCTGGCCAGTCCTGCTCTGGGGGGCTTTCGGGGGGAACGGGGGTGCCTAGTACTGCTAGCAGCTTTCCATCCAGAGAGAAGTTTGCTTCTAGACTTACATTCCCAGACCACTCCTCTTCCCCGCTCTCTCATGAGCAGGGAGGTTGAGGGCAATGGTGACCTCTCACATCCTTGTTCCCTGGGGCGCCACCGGGGGCGGGCAGGGAGAGGTGGTTGCCCCAGGGGGCTGGGACCAAGCGTTGCTGATCCGATGGGGGGGCTACTGGTCCTGGGGGATGCCCAGTCGGCCACATCTGGTTGGGAGGTGATGGGGGGTGGCTGGGGGTGGCAGTGAAGACTGGATTTGGGGTGCGCCGTCCTCTGGTCCGCCGGGGACGTCTCTCATAGGGCATGGTGGGAGGGAGGGGGAGGTGCTGGGGAGTGAGATTGGGAGGTTTGTTTGCTGTGTGTATGTTAACAGTGTGTGTGTGGGGAGTTGCGTGTGTAGATTCAGCTTGATCAGCTGTGCGCGTTCCCGTGACGAGGGTGTCGCCGTAACACCAGAGCAGGAGAAATCCTCTTCATCTGCTCCACACTGGAGCAAGATGCTTCCATCTCCACCAGCCTGAGAGAATCTAGAAAACTCTCATATTTCTGTCTGATTTCCAGCTGGTTAATGTGTTTACCGCCACGTGCACTCTGTCCTCTGAAGGAAACCCGTGTGTGCGCATGTCTCTCTCTCTCTCTGTGTGTGCGCTGACTGCCGCGGGCACAGAGAGCAGGAGCAGCTATAACATGCAGTCATGTAGACCAGATAAAAAGCATCAGACTGTTTACACTTCCTGTTGAACGTGGTAGTGACCGTTAGCATTAGCTGCTAATATGAGTGCCGTGATCTTAGCGTTAGCTGGTTTATGAGTGGCAAAATGCTGCAAAGGACTTTACAGGTGAATGTAATCCACACTGGTGAGTTAAAACATCTGAACTTGACATTTTGGTAAGAGAAGCTGATTTTGTTGATGAGTGGGAGTGTGCAAGGATATAGGCGTGTATGTGGGGGGGGGGGCCTGGGCGGGCCTGGGTGTGCCATTGATTTGGGCTCTCCTGCTGTCCTCCTTCCTCCTCTCATTCCCACCTCACATGTGGGGTGGGTGCCATCTGGGTTTGGTGGCGGCCCATTGGCTGCAGTTGCTGTATGACCCTGTCATGACGGCTGCTCCTGGCCTCTCTTGCCCTGGGGGACCTCCTGGGGACAGGGGTGCCTAATGCCACCAGAGGCTCACCATCCAGACAGAGGTTTGCTTCCCTCTGAACTTACATCCCCAGACCCCTCTTCTTTCCCGCTCTCTCTCACACAAACACACACACACATGTAGGGACTTGGGAGGCGTGTGCGCCATGCAGGGAGGAGCGGAGTCACCATTTAAGTGACCTCCTCGGCTGCACCCTGTGGCAACATGCCTCTCAGTTTTAATTGCACTTAAGGCCATTACACACCGGGACCGTTGCGAATAAACGACACGATATTGCGAATAATTCGGAGGAGAAATTTCTAAGTTTTTTTTCTATGCACACCAAGTGCGATTACGAAATTGCGAATAAATTATGAAGATTCTAAAACATATTCGGAAAATAGGAAAAACATACGTGGACTCCACATCAAGCAACGACGACATTGTGCTGATGCTGCCGGAAAAAATAAATAAAATATCCTTGAGAAGAGAGAGGAGCTTTGGGGAGTTTTGAAGGGTCGTTGTCTTCTGTCTGGGGTGTTTTTGTCGTCTCTTTCTTCTTTTTGCTTTCCCTTTAGCTTTTTTTTTTTGCTGTTGTCTTTCTTTTTCTGTCCCCTCTGGTCTAGTCCAGCAAGATTACATAGATTCCATTAATCAAAGTAAATAAATGAATAAAGGAATCAGACTATTAAGAGGAGTCTTAAGCCTCCCCTTGTTCGGCACAATACAGCAACCAGACTATCATTCTGCTGCTGTGATGCTGGACAGGTTAAAAAAAGAAAAAAAAAAGGTTAAGATATAACCGAGTTGATTAATTTTACTTGTGAACAAGTTCACAGAGAAGAGCCCAGCAGTTGTTAAAAGATCTGCTACAGCTCTCCTAGACATGCGATGCACAGTGCTATTGTTAAAGTAGTGGCATTTAGATATGTCGCGTTACCACTAGTGTTTCATTTAGGTATCATTAAAAGCATTTTTTCACTCTTTTCCACGAGGATTAGTTTTCACCGACGTCTGATGTGCTTCTGAAAAACTCCCCGTCGATACTGAATTACTGACACAGATGTGTGTTAAAGTTTTCTTCAGCTAATTATTGGACTACATTTTTCTCTTAACATTTAGCCTTGTTATAATTATTTCTGTCAACATAACGAGCATGCTGCTTAGTGTTGACCAGTGGAGGCGTTCTATAATGAGATGTAGTCAGAGCAGGAGCTGCAGCCATTCTGACATTAAGAAAATATCTCATTTATTTAGCTCAGATACTGCGGGGGAAAAAGTTGTGGTTTAAAGGAAGTATTGTAAGTAAATCCATAGAGAGGGAAAGTTTAGACAGAGCAGGAAGGACTTGAAGGTGGTCACATGACAAGCGAGCCAATCACAGCGGACTTTTTGTTACTGTAACTGTTCGGACTTTGTGCCCGCTCAGACCTGCTGAGCAGGGTTCTCATTAAAACGGGACGCAGACGCATCCAGCTGCTGCTCCCTTCTTGGAAAGCAGTGCACCTTTTGTCACGCTGCAAGATTTTTGTTTACTTCTGTGCCTAAGACCTTTTCTTCTATTGAGAAAATGGCCGGCCCTTGTACGTTTCATTTTATTAATAATCTGTTAAAGTAAGGATTCTTCCTGTATGCTGACCATGCAGCCAGTGAGAGACTCATCAAGTCTCCTTTAGATGTTGGACATTCGTGGTGGATCGTGACACACGTGATCTTTTCAGGGGGTCAGAATGAACATCTTCAGCGGATCTGGCCTCGTAGCTGTGCTACAGTGTGGAAGATATCACAGATTCTTAACTTCAGTTTTCATGCTTTTACACTTCTGATGTGTTGGTGTGAGCGAGACTAATGGTGGTCCTTCTCTCCCCTGTTGTGCAGCCGATGGAAGTGTTTGTTGATGATGAGACCAAGCTGACACTTCATGGCTTACAGCAGTATTACTGCAAGTTGAAGGACAGCGAGAAGAACCGGAAGCTGTTCGACCTCCTGGACGTGCTGGAGTTCAACCAGGTAGAGCTGGCCCTCATTTAACATGACGTACTCAGTTACACTGCAGTCATAATATTTTAAATTCTCTCCCCCAAAAAAAGGTCATCTGCAAGGCCTTTAATTTTCTCTGTTTTATTTTTGCATTTCAAGTTAATAAAATCTCTTCCTTTAGAGCAAAGGCTCTTAATCCTGCTCAGGAGTGAAGCACCTTTTCCTTCCAACCCTCCTTTTCTTAACACATCTAAAAAATATTTAGGAATGAAGAGTTTCCTTTGGTTCCCGGCAGGTGGTGATCTTTGTGAAGTCTGTGAATCGCTGCGTTGCTCTGTCCCAGCTGCTGGTGGAGCAAAACTTCCCGGCTATCGCTATCCACCGGGGCATGGCCCAGGAGGAGAGGTAGGTGCTGTTCTCCAGATTGTTGTGACTCTCTTCGCTGGGCAGAGCTAAAACTGCAGATTGGTGATGTGACCTCTAACTAATGTAATTGTTTCTGCTCTCGCCCAGGCTCTCCCGGTACCAGCAGTTTAAAGACTTCCAGAGGCGGATCCTGGTGGCAACCAACCTGTTCGGCCGTGGCATGGATATTGAACGAGTCAACATTGTATTTAACTATGACATGCCAGAGGATTCTGACACGTACCTTCACAGAGTCAGTTTGTTTTTTATAGATTTTGTTTGTGTAATATTTTTATTTCCAACAATGAAAACTGCATTTAAATCTACAGCTTGTAAGAAACAAAATACCAAACGCATTTCCTTCAAAGTAGTATTTGTTTATGAGATGGCAGCTTGTCAATCACAAAAAAGCCAAATAAAATCAGTACATTTGGAAATCCACACCAAATCTAAAGTTTGGATACACCTCAATGAATCTAATGGGAATATGTGTCCAAACTGTAGTCTGGTAGCGCGTTAGTGTTCACACAAAGCCTGCAAGTCCTAACTGTGTCTCCTCTTGACCTCAGGTGGCCCGTGCTGGGAGGTTTGGGACTAAAGGCCTGGCAATCACTTTTGTGTCAGACGAAACTGATGCCAAGACCCTAAACGAAGTCCAGGACCGCTTCGAGGTCAATGTAGCAGAGCTACCGGATGAGATCGACATCTCCTCCTACAGTAAGCTTTCTTTTGTATGTATGTAATGTGTGCAGTTATATCCTGGTTATAAAAAGGCTTTTGGGGTAACGTTTGTGGGTTATTGCTGCCATCACGTGCACCGGATCTCTTTAAACATGTCTATTGTCACTTAAATTTAGCAGCTGTTGTGCATCGAGGCATGAAAATATTCATCCTAAGCGCCTAACTTGTTGAAAAAGTGAGATATCAGCTAACTTTCACAGGTTGACAGCACAGCATTTAAAACAAGAAAACGTTTTGCCTACAGAAAGGGAAACACGAGTCTTTGTAATTGCATTTGATAGCCTGTAAATAAAATTGTGCAATTTTTTCCACTATTTTCTCTTTTGCAGTTGAGCAGTCCAGATGAGTTGGACGTGTCCTTCCGGTGAAGACTGTGTGACCCCTGTTGTTGTTGTTGTATTAATGGAAGAAAAAAAAACAGAAGAAACCCCAAATGTTAAAATATATCTCTCCCTTCATGTAGGCAAGTTCAGAAAACATTTTTTATTTTCTCATGTCTTTGCAGAGTGCTTATTTTAATGTTTTCAATTATTTCATTATGTTTTGGTTTAAGAATAATAAATTTTGTTTTGTAACTTATTTTTTGTGCTTGACTCAAGTCTTAAATGTTTTAATTTAACATTTAAGTAATTAAATTATTAGATTTAATTACTTTTATCTTTTGATTGTAGGTAATTATACTCACCAGCAGAGGGCGCCCTCGTCCTATTTTAAGACTGCCTGGTGACTTCAAATTGCTGCCAAGAAACTGTACAAGTAGAGTTAAAATAAATCTTCACGTGAAATATGAGCTTAGAAGCCAGTTTTATCGCATGGATGGACCAATAACAAAACTTCTGATGGTTTCTCTGCAGCGTCTTGGTTCATAAAACTTTATAAATGTGACAATTGTACAACTTGAATCCTAAAGACATGCTTTGACAGAATATAACACGATCCAGCATTAATATTCGGCACATACAGGTGTGTTATTCGTAATGAAAAACAAGTCAGCTCAAGGTAGTGCTTTTCATCTAATAATCTGAGTTACAGGGAAACCATGTCATTAATTCTGCATGGCAGCGTACCATTTAAAGGCATACTGGTGCCTGTGTTTATATTCAGAACTTCTGTGCTGATTTTGAACATTTAATAAAGTCTTATCCACATACTGCTTTCATATATATGTAGATTTCAATAGAAAACAGCGAAAGTTATTCTTTTGCGGGTCGTCTGAGTAGTCTCTGCACTACGGGACATGTGAGGCGATCATGTTGGAGGTTCCTGTTATTACAGCTCCAGATTTCAGTGCCAAGTAAAGTGCTTTGTTGCTTTTGTAGTGTTTCTCCTCCCAGGCTGATCAGAGCGTCTCAAATCCTCCACACCTGAACTAGCAATCATCAGGAAGTCCAGGGCTTTTCAGGGCTCTAATTTGGGTCCCACGTCAGATTAAACAGGAGCAGGCGAGTTCACAACCCACTCTGGTCACACGTTATAATATGGGTTGTTTTATGACAAGTATTACTAAGGCTATCCTCGCTGGGGGCCTTCACTCTCCTCAAACCAGATGAGAAGTATGGCTCCTTGTTTTTTAAGCGTCCTTATTACATTCATACCTTTATAAAACAAAAACCTGCAGCCCTAGTCAATGAATTTGTGTGTGTCTCCATACATCCACTGCTGTGGAGGAAGGGCGACCTCGTTGAGGTGGTCGCAGTCATTGCTGCATTTGCACGACTGGATGAACATGGCCAACCTCTGGAAGCGATCTCCATCCGGGCACACAAAAGTGACTGGCACAGTGCGTGTGCGGCGTGGCGAGCAGCATCCATCCATGCACACGCCGCAGTAGTTGGGCCGGTAGACACGGACGCTCCTACATTCCCCGTAGGTCAGGTTGATGGGCTTCGGGGCTTTCTGAGTCGGGAAGCAGCTCTTATCTTTCTGTGGCTGGATAATAACAGTAAAGAGACAAGCATCATGTGGATGGTTGGTGTTCAGAAAATTAACCTAAACAGGGTTAAAAAGAACTGGCTAGCTTTGCATTTTATGCCTGTTTGTCTCACCCTTTTACATAACAGCAGATTTAACTCGAACTCATTAGTTTCACATTGAGAAGACCAGAATTTGACTTATGATGCCAAAACAAGGACTCAGGGGGATTACTTTTAGATTTAATTCAATTTAAATCCATTCAACATTTAAGCATACTTTTCAGACACCTATGCCCATTCTTAGAATTAGAGCTTTTTAAATAGAGTAAGGGGAAAAATAGGGTTTCAGTGTGTCAAACTAATTTAGCACCCTGCGCTCTGAGTACATAGACGGGGCCTAGCTGTAGACAGTTGCTTGACAGGAATGCTATGGGTGAGAGACTATATTTAAAAAGGCGCCTGCCTGCCACCAAAACACTGCGAGTAAATCAGCACTACCCAGTTCCCACTGGATGTGCAGCTTCCCGATAATTCAGCACAGATAATCTCGGCTCTTAAGCTCAGGATAAAGATGGCTTTACCACTAAGAGTATTTAACTCAGTGCTAGAACGTCTCATTTTCATATTCTGATATTCTCAGCCTCTGTTCTTCAGCTGGAAGAGGCAGTTGGATGCTGATAAGAGGTGAAATAATGCCTGATTGATAAGCGGTATTACAGGGCAACAAAGTTTGACTCTGAGTGACAGGTTTGCTTTAAGGTTTTATGGGAGTTGGACCATGTCCTCTGTGCCCCTCCTCCTCCTCTCTGCATAGTGTTGAGTCCAGCTCACCTTGGCAGAGACGGTCAGGCCATGACATGGCCGTATAGTGCAGATTCTCATCACTTTCTCCAGCCTGCACTCAGGGTTCTTGTTAGTGATGCGGGAAGAAACTCCCATCCCACAGCTGCGGGAGCACTGGGACCAGTTAGTAATCTGGACTGGACACTTCTTCTCCTTTAAAATGTTCCACTCTGAGGAATCCCCGACACATTAAGAAGAGGAAGGAAAAAAGAAAGATCAATTAAATTCGTGGCTCCCAACCTGGGGATCTAGGCACAATCAAATCAGAGATCACCACACTTTGATTTATGATAAATTCCGAAGGGAAAATTATATTTCAGCCAAACAATCCTACACTTACTCTCTGATTCTCTGTCATCTTGTTTTTTTCTTTGATATTTTGTACACACAACTTTCATACAACATGGACATGCAAAACAGGAAACAACGGTTTAATTCATATGTGAAAATAACATGTAAAAAGACTGGGCTACAATTCTTAATGCCATCACTGTAGGGTCGTTTGAATCCTCATGAAGCCCAAATGTAGCTGGAATAACTTTGTTAATCCCTCACTCTTCATCAAGTACTATCATCATCCTCATCATCAGGTCCTAAATTAATCCAGCATCTTTGCTTCTTTTATGTTTGTTAAAGTGCAAAACAAGCAATTTACAGGAAAACCATACAGCATATCTGACATATTTAAGGCATATTTAGATTTCCCATCACACAGTTGACATGTTTGACTGACGTTACTATTTTGCTCAAAGCGCCTCTGTTCCAGCTTACAGGCTTGACTTTGTGCACGTAATTTTTCATTTAAGAGTGAGAAAAATTAAGCATGAAACTTAAAACTATCCTCACAGAATTATGTGTCAGTCACTGGAACTAAATCCCCCAAACTGCCCGTCTTGCTCTTACCAGGCAGGTGTTTGTAGCCCTGTTCGCTCCCCCAGCTGCTCGGTTTGACCTCCGTCAGCTGGTTGGCCAGAATCGGCTCATTTTCAGGGTGATGCGGTGCAGGATGCCGCCAAACTCTGGGTTGTTTCACTTTCAACTTAGTTTTTAGTGAAGGTTTCTGTTTTATAGGAGATCAAATAAAATGAGATGCTTCGCGTGTGTTTGTTTAATCTGTTTTTACTAAAAAAAAAAACCAAATAACTAACCTGATATTTGGGCGGAAGAGGCCAGATGCCCTTATGGCAGTCAACACTGAAGCAGCACTGTCCTGGTATCTTGACCAGCCGTGGAAAGGGACAGGATGGCGAAGCTGGTGGCAACTTGTTGCTACAAAGAGGAGTGCAGCCAACGGCTCCATCAATGCAAGTGCAGTGGTGTTTACAGCCGACACGGAAGCTCTCGCCATTCTGGTAGATCCTGCTGTTGTACTCGCATGTGCGTCCTTCTGATTTAGCTGAGAGGAAACATTTTACTCAGCAGACTTAAAACATGTGACAACAAACTGAGTTTAGAGAGGTGCAGATCGGCCACATCCTGAATTGGGCTGCTGGTAATCTTCTGATTTTCCAGCCGGCTGCCTGCAGAGTCTGCTCCTTCAGTGTGAAGGGACAAATGCAGCAGGGTGGGAAAAATATTCCCCACCTGGTCGTATTTAAGCAGCAAAACATTTTCACCACAACGGTGCACATAACCACACAGGGGATTGGAAACTTTTTCCTTTTTTTCTATGAACCTTTAAGTAAAATCAACCGGGCAATACGGAGATGTGGAGAAACACATCAAGCAAATGAGTAGCTACCTCTTTTTCAAAACCCAAAGGAAAAGAAAAAGAAAAACAAAGAAAAAGAAAAAGCAGGAGCACATACAAATAAAAGTAAACATAATCAATACAGTATCAGCAATAAGAAGTCACTTAAAAACTTATAACGTGACGACGCATTGTTGAACAACACTAATTTGTTTTTTAAAGCTTCAAAAACCAACATTTATAAATGAAATATTTTGATAGTAAGATTAAATTATTTCCAAATTCTATAGTTTTATTTTCCATTTGTTTGCCATATTTGATCTTATCCAAAGTTAGAGATGAACATACACTTTTACAGGTTAACCATCTCTGGAAAGTTGACTAAAATTACTGGGTCTTTACATAAAAACAAAAGAAGTTCCACAGTTTCAGTCTCTGAACTTTAAAAGGTGCATGTATTTATGGCAATAATAAATCTCTTGAATAATCATTTGAGGGATAAATGTTCATTATTTTGAAATGAATTTGGAAAGGAGAGATAACGGGTTCTTATTTTTTAGTGTTAAGAGTGAATTAAAAAAACAACAACAACAACAATCTCTTTAGTTGAGATGAGAAATATGTAGCAGTAAGATGAGAGCTTAAACACTTATTACATTTCACTGTATGCCGTGCATACGTTAAAGCACCTCTGATTAACTGGATTAGTGCTAACCCTTAATAGCTTTACTACATTTTGGTGGAGAAGATATTATATTTAGAAATAAAGTAATTACATGCCAACAGGTTACCACTGCAATCAAACAGGTGTAAAAATGACCAAACTTTCTGGTCCATCCAGTCTTTTTAAAAAATGATTTCCTATTATTCAGTATCTATCTATTGTTCTCAATTAAAGTCGTGTGTGGGAAAATGTTGTGTTTGTACAACATTTTCCAGTATTGGAGAGCCTGTTTATGGAATTCAGATCATGTAAGACGTAGTGTAGAAATATAAAAATCACACTAAAGTAAAAATCTTTCTCAAAGATCTTTGGAAAATTAAACCAAAAACTGTCTCTATTTTTCATGAATGACTTCAACCATTTGAGTTTGATGGCACCGTTCATTGGCTCACAAATTAGTCACATTTTTAAGCCTCCATCTTGAAATGATTTCAGAGGATTGGGAAGTGAATGGAAATAAGGAAACAGGAAGTGTTAGACTCCTTGTCTCCAGGAACTGTCTATTCATAGCTTGTGGGGCGGCACTGGTATGGTACAAATGGAAAGAGTATTTTTATCTCTGAAACCCCTGTCACCCTCATAAAACATCCCCAGCTTATTAATAAGTCCTCCTACGTGTATAAGGGTACATACTGCTTCCTCACTGTTTACACATCATTTTCACTATAATACCAGTAACAGTAAAACACATTCTCTCTCATTGTTTGACATGAACAGGGCAGTAAAATAGGGTTCAAATCACCCCAGATTTCCTCTCTTTACCTCGACAGATGCCCCAGGCCATTGTCACGTCATTGCCATAGTTACACTCGAGCCCTTTGTGGTGGTCACAAGGCCTCGTGAAGCTGCAGTCTTGGTTGAGCTGTGCAGCACAGTCCTTGCAGCAGCCACACCTGTCTGGCACGATGCTAACACCCAGAGGGCACACCGGGGGCTGTGCAGGGCATTCACACACTGCTGGGCAGCTGGCAGCCACCTGGAAAGAGCACATTGTCAAACAGATTTTCTAGTTCAGTGATGCACCACTTTTCTGCAAACATTTAAAGAATGCATAAAACATTTAACATTATTTATCCAGTTTTAAGAACTGCCGCAAAGCCATTCGCATTCATAAAGTCAACGTGTATTATCTTATTCACTCTGTAGATTCGTGACTCATTTTGAATTCTTCCCCAGGTAAAAGCCCTGCACTGCCCCATCATTTTAGTGTCCTGCTGTTTTACGTCAGCGCGAGACCCTGCATGTTCCACTCTTAATCAGTCACTGCTTTTAAAAGCAGACATGAGTAGACACGCTAATTGTTTGCAAAGCTTTCTTCTAAACGCTTTTACGGGAACAGACGCGGTGATAATTCCAGCAATACATCGCATTGCGCAAGCGTTTTACTTTACCTTTAAACAAGTACGTTTTCCAGTAAAACCAGTTACAGTTATAGAAATAATTGTTTGTTTATACCAAGTAGGTCAAAGTTTCATTGCATTTCTAAATTAAACACTTTAAATAGGACATTAAACTATTCTTTAAACACGACTTTCAATAAGAAGGATCTTACCTGTGTGATTATAGCTGTTGTCAGCACAGTCAGGTAGATCAGAAATGCCATGATTTGTTATAAAAGTTTCTTAAAATACAAATAAAGTTAAAATAAAACCTTTAAGCAAAAACAAGCTAAATGGTTCTTTGTCTTGAGTAGTTTCATGGTAAGTTTCTGCGTCTCATTGCTACGGACCTTCGTCCTTTTTCTTCTTAAATAAGTATTTAAACTCTAGTTTGCTGCTGTCTTAACGGGGCCCCGCCCACGTTAATAATCCTAACCAATTAAAACGCTGGTGACAGTTTACGGAGGCGTGGCTTCACCCTACGATGGCTGTTTCCCGATTGGTGGGCGGGTTTTGGAATGAATGCAGCCATTCATAAAAATCTGCTCTGTATTTGTTTTCTGGGTTAAAAATTAAAATGTACCAGCTGCTTTCAAGTCACACTCGGGCACATTCCTGCTTTTGTGGCCGCCACTCTCCTAACACTAAGTAAATATTCTCCTGGTCCAGACAGCATGGTAACATTAATAAGACCTTAACCTCAGAGGGGGACAAGGGTGGGAAGGTATTCCCTCTGTTTTTCCAAACCAGTGTAGGTGTCAGAGCGGAAAATGAAAAGAGTGTGTTAAATAAACAGCAATATAACGGCAGTTGTCAGGGAGAGCGAACACACCTCTGATTGTCAGTGTCTTTTGTAGTCTGAGGAAATGTTTTCATGGTTTTTTTAAGGTAAGTCTTGGTTGCTTTGCTCAAATGCTTCATCTTGAATTCAGTCGGGCTGTCTGTTTCCATTATTTCTAACCACACAGTGCTGACAAGAGAATAATAAGGATATGATGACTTGGAAAGAAAGGTGGTGGCTGAAAGCAGGATTATTGTTTTAAGGACTGCACATGAGAGGGTTGGCCTCTTCCGTCTCCTTCTCCCCCTCTTCTTCTTCTTCTTCTTCTTTAAAAAAATTTTTTTTTTTCAAACCACATGTTTCCAGTCACACCTGCCCTAACACAGAGATCTCTATTGATGAAAGAAATATGATATACAGAGGCTTCAAATGTTAGGATTTGGCTAGTGCTTGCAATGTTCTGGCTTCTGGCACAATTGTCCTGTTAAGTTTAGTAAACCAAACTCTCATTGAGCAGCTACTGGTAATGATCATGACCTGATTTGGTTCTGTGTGGTGCATTAAATCGAAAGATGGCCATTTTGTCAGGTCCACCTTGCTAGTTCCAGGGTTGGACCTCTTTTTCTTCAGAATTGTTTTTATTCTCATTGGCAGAGGTTCAGTAAAGTGTTCACCGAAGCAAAACATTCCTCAGATTTTGAAGACACACACAAATGCACACACACAATTACACTGGCAGCAGCCAAAACTGTTGATACAAAGCAGGATGGATCTGCGTGTTTATGATGTTTCCACCAGATTCTGACTCTACCATCTGAACATAGACTGAAATGGAGACTCATCAGACCAGGACACATTTTCCATCATCTTTTGTCCAGTGATGGTGAGTGTGAGTGAATTGTAGTTCGTAGCAGACAAGAGTGGGACCTGGTGTGGTCTTCTGCTGCTGTAGCACATCTGCTTCAAGGTTGGACATGTTGTGTGTTCAGAGATGCAATTCTGCAGACCTTGGTTGTAGTTACTGCTGCCTTTCTATGATCTCACACAAGTCCTCTGACCTCTGATATCAACAAGACATTTTGGTCCAGACAACTGCTGCTCACTGGATATTTTCTTTTTGTCAGACCATTCTCTGTAGATCTACAGTTTCTGAAATACTCAGACCAACAATGCCACGTTCAAAGTCACTTAAATCCCCTTTCTTCTTGGTTCTGATGCTCAGTTTGAACTTAGCAAGTCATCTTCACCATGTCTAGATGACTAAATGTACTAAGTTACTGTCATGTATTTGGCCAATTTTGTGTTAGCAATTAAACAAGTGTACCTAATAAAGTGAAAGAAAAAAACTGCTGCACTAAAGAGTAATGTTAAAGCCTCAATGGCAAAACTACATAGAGCTAAGCTAATAAGTGAGTGAGTTTGCTTGCTAGCCACCATATTTAGAAAGGCTTTATTTAGCCAATTTAGTCTTCAAAGTGATTTGTAGAGAACACAATTGCGGGAAGACAAAATTAAACAATAAAAATTCACAAAGAAATATATGTAAGCAGGCTACGTTTGCATCACTGGTACAATTTGAGCATTAACTATGAAGCTAACAAGTTATTAGCTTAGGATTTAGTCACGATGTGACGCCAGAAAGTCATCCATTACACATAACCCATGGTAAATTACAGAAATTTTGGTTAGCATTTTGGCTTCTGTATGGCTATCAAGCAAGCTACTTTTATTTGATTTTTAGTTTTTATATCCAGCTAAGCTAAAGCTCTTTAGTCTCCAGATTTATTGATATATTTAAATGTGGTGTAAAGCTTCTCATGTTACTCTTATAATAAACATGTGCATGTTAAAGAACAACTTTTCTGAATAACCCAACAGTTCAGAAAAACATTAGACTAGCCTTAATTTTTCTAGAAACCTTTGTAGTATGGCTCGAATCTGTTAAATCCGCTCTGGAAATGAAATAGTTTTAGTCTTCTATTCACACCATTGGCAGACTCTTTATTATTATTATTATTATTATTATTATTATTATTATTATTATTATTATTATTATTATTATTATTATTATTATTATTTAATAGTATAAGAAATCGGGAAACTGTTAGCCAGGGTTCTTGTGGTGAGTCAGTGTCATGGCACATACATTTTAATCCAATAATTCCTTTAAGGTTTTTTTTTGTGTCTCAGATGCTTAACAAGAGACAATCAGGTACGAATGGATGGATGGATGGAAGGCTCAATGGATGGATGAACTGATGGATGGATGGATGAACGGATGGTTGGATGATGGATGGATAGATAGAGGATGGATGATGGATGGATGAATGGATGGAAGGCTCGATGGATGGAAGGATAAACGGTTGGATGGATGGATGGATGGATTGATGGAAGGCTCGATGGATAGATGGATGGATGGAAGGCTCGGTGGATGGATGGATAAACGGTTGGATGGATGGATGGATGGATGGATGGATGCGTGGATGGATGGATGGCTGGATGGATGGGTGGATGGACAATGGATGGATGAATGGATGGAAGGCTCGATGGATGGATGGATTGATGGAAGGCTCGATGGATGGATGGATGGATGGATGGAAGGATGGATGGAAGGCTTGATGGATGGATGGATAGACGGTTGGATGGATGGATGGAAGGATGCATGGAAGGCTCGATGGATGGATGGATGGAAGGCTCGATGGATGGAAGGATAAACGGTTGGATGGATGGAAGGAAGGCTAGATGGATAAATGGAAGGCTTGATGGATGTATGGATAAAAGGATGGATGTAAGGCTCGATGGATGGATAGACGGTTGGATGGATGCATAGATAGATAGATGGATGGATGGATGGCGGAACGGATGATGGACTGGTTGATGATGGAGTAATGGTAATAGTTATTAATAGTTAAACATTTGTACATTTGAAAAACCACAATCATTCAATGAGCTTGTGTGATGTCAACAAGAGAAATCCTGTCCTTGAGGAAGTTACATTTAAGTAGTTGGTGTTAACACAGCTGTGATAAAAAGGTAGTTAATGTATTCTAGTAACAAAGATAGCATTTCTCTTTGAAATGGATAAGTACAGATTCGTGGAAAAAAATGGTACTCAAGCAAAATTAAATTCAGAACTTCAGGCACTCAGCGTTACCAAACCAAATCATCAGTTACAAGTTGGGTTATATGAAAAAGGCAATATATCATACAAACTGGAAAAACAAAGAGCCGTATAGAGCTGAACAAGATGATATTGTGCACCTTCTTTCACATTGCTGAGAGGTACAAAGTTAGTGCAACTCGATCCACAAAAAATATGAAGGGAGACACAGCCTTATGAGAAAGAGGTGATGTGGAAAAACAGGAAACGTCCAGAAGAAAGACGAGAGTAGTGAGTTAGACTAGCTAAGGGGGTGGTGAAAGACAGAAGAGAGAAGCAGGGCTATGTGTGTGTGGTGGATAGGGTGAGGCATAGTGGTGGTGACAGGTGTTTCGTGGTAAGAGAATTTGTTGTTTTAAGAGGAGGAGTGTTCCCTGCTGACTGGTCTGGTCTGACACGATAGGGTTCCTGGTAGATTTTCTGTGTATTTCGCACAAAAACAGATGGCTGGTATGTCAGCCTGCAACACTTTGAAGGCCACATGAACCAAATTACATGATACTTAAGTCACAAACTTTTAAAATACATTAACACTTGGAAAGAAATACATGCCATACAATATAATTACAATGCAATTATACGAATGGAAAGATGAAATTGAGACTAAAAGAAATGAAGAAAAGTCAGATCCTGAGAGGAAAAAGAGAATGAAAAAATACAAGTGGTTGTGACAGGGTCATTAAACTGCTCTGCAGCTGTGGAAAAGTTAAGCATGTGGGAACCTTGTTTTTATATGTGTAGAGGGATAAAGGTGTGCTTATTATTTCTAAACAGGTAACAGAATTGAAACCTTAGTATCAAGTATCCTCATCATACACAGTGAGTATGTGACAACTCTGAGCGGGACTGTATTACTGTGCATGTGCCACATTTGTCTTATAATATGATGTGTAACGGGATATGTGCTAAATCTGGCAATGTACATATGGGTCCGGTGTTAATGAACTGTGCAGTTCAAAACTCATAGAATTGTAAAGTTACATAAGAGAGCAGGATTTACCTTTCTGGACAGCAAAGGGAGGCCAAGCCAAAGCCAACAACAATACGAAGAACTTTAAAAGAACAACTCCTCCCTCTGGTGGAGGTTTAGGAAGAAACTGAAGAACAAAACAAACAACTTAATAGAGCAAGTAATGATTAAATGATGCCACATTTTTTCAAACTGACTACAAATACAAGTACTTACATTTGAGTACTTGTCCAAACATAGCATCAATATGAGTACTCTAACTGATAATTCCCATTGCAGTTCAGTGGTAAGAAGTTTTGACCAGTATATTAGATGGGACGACTGATTAGTTAATTGTGTGATATATCAAATAGGTCGGTCTGTGGCCACCCTCTAAATGTAAGGTCTGAAAGCAGTCAGAATCCTCATAAATAAGGAGCATAACGTGGTTATTGGTG
This sequence comes from Rhadinocentrus ornatus, assembly GCA_037177495.1. Classification (NCBI taxonomy): domain Eukaryota; kingdom Metazoa; phylum Chordata; class Actinopteri; order Atheriniformes; family Melanotaeniidae; genus Rhadinocentrus; species Rhadinocentrus ornatus. The sequence goes on from JBAMHW010000004.1 coordinate 5,670,831, forward strand.
GATTGTTATGTTTATGTTTACTGCTGTGAGGAAGCACCTACATGCCTAAAATATGCTTCTCTCACTGAGAAAGGGAGACAGATTTTTTTATATGGCATGAGTAATAAGTTTGTTGCTTATCTGTTTGCATTAATGCGTTTATTTTGAATCCTAGTGGTACTGGTTTCTCTACTGTTGGACTTTTATGAATACTGAATACGAGTACATGCACATAATATCAGACCAATATGCAATACTGGTATCTGACATCCAGACTGAAGACCAATCAGTGTTTAAATGAACAAGAACCAGTGTGGGGCTGCTGTATAGGTCTGGTGTCTATCCACTAGTGTTTATACTCAAAGTTAAATTTTTTTCATAATTGCCTATGCACTGAAAAAAAATCATTGTAAAGTTAACAAAACACTCATAGAGCAAAACACCAGCTCACTATGGTGTTAAGTGTTAAGGATTTAGAAAAAGCAGAGATCTTTTTTCAAAATTGTGCATAACCAATCATAAAAATCTGTAACCTGCAGCACCAGCAGTTCATAATAGAGAATTAGGCCTTTCCTTACATGTCCACAAGATGGTGCCACACACTACCATTCTTATGAGTCTGTGTGTGTGTGTGTGTGTGTGTGTATAT
>JBAMHW010000004.1:5735856-5748669 GCA_037177495.1 Rhadinocentrus ornatus
TCACAATGAATTTGAATAGCATCATTGTATTATGTTCTTCTGCATATTATTACCACCTCTGGACATGCTAAGCAGTTCTTGTTAAAGAATTTCCTGGTTTAAGAATTACTTTAAGAATGTGAGAGGAGAATGTATGCGTGTGAGAGGAGAATGTATGTGTGTATGAGTTCAAATGTGCGTATGTGTGAGTCTCAGAATGAATTATGGCCTATACGGCCCCTCATACAAATCTTTCTTACTTATTTCAACGAGTAAAAGTGTTGAGCTAAGTGCGGAAATGCTTAGGAGTCTTTAGCAGGGGAGTCTTTAGTTTGCTCTTAAAAGTGGATAAAGACTCTGCGGATCGGACAGAGTTTGGTAGATCGTTCCACCACCAGGGAACAACAGAGGAAAAGAGTCTAGCTACAGATTTTGCGCCGCATTGTGGTGAAAGCACTAGGCGTCTTTCGCTGGCAGAGTGTAACTGTCGAGAGGGAGTGTAGCTCTGGATTAAGGTGAAAAGTTAGACAGGAGCTGTTTGGGTTATTGTCTTATAAGCCAGAAGCAGAGCTTTGAATTTGATGCGCTGCAACTGGAAGCCAGTGAAGAGCGATTAGCAGCGGAGTGACATGAGTTCTTTTGGGCTGGTTGAAGACCAGACGTGGTGCTGCATTCTGGATCATCTGTAGACGTTTAACTGAGCAAGCAGGCAGGCCTGCAAGTAAGGAGTTGCAGTAGTCAATGCGTGAAATGTCAGGTAGGGTCTGATTGTTCAGATGTTGTAGAGAGCAAATTGGCTAGACCGGGCCAACGAGGCAACAAGGTCCTTAAAGGTCACCTGGTTGTCTACCATGACACCAAGATTCCTGGTAGAAGACGTGGGCACAAGCATGATAGAGTCAAGCTGCACGCTCATCTGTGGCTGTAAGGAAGGACTGGCTGGACAGACTGAGCTCGGTCTTGGACAGATTTAACTGTAGGTGGCGATCCTTCATTCATTATATCAGCAAGGCATGTTGATATTCGCTGTGAGACGGTTGTGTCGTCAGGTGAGAAGAAAAGAAAAAACTGAGTGTCGTCTGCATAGCAGTGGTAGGAGAAGCCATGAGAGCTAATGACTGCACCGAGTGAGGAGGTGTATAGTGAAAAGAGGGTCAAACAATGAGCCCTGAGGCACCCCTGTTATCAGCCCCTGTGATTAGACACTTCCTCTTGCCAAGATACTTTGAAGGATCCTCCTGTAAAGTAGGACGCAAACCATGAGAGGACAGATCCTGAGATGCCAAGCTCCGAGAGTGTGGAGAGGAGGATCTGATGGTTGACCGTGTCAAAGGCAGCAGACAGGTTCAGCAGTGTAAGGATCAAGGATTGACCAGAGGATCTGGCAAGCCGTACGGAATCAGTGACTGACAGGAGAGCAGTTTCAATAGAGTTGCCTTGCCTATACCCAAACTGATATGGATCGAACAGGTTGTTGTCTTGGAGGAACTGTGAGATCTGACTGAAGACGGCACGCTCTAGTGGTTTAGACATGAACATAAGCAGTGAGACTAGCCGGGAGTTTTCAACCTGGGCTGGGTTGAGTGTGGGTTTCTTCTGTACCTGTGAAAATCTGCACAGTTATCAAGTGCCACTTTATCTTAAATTATGAGCTTAAAGACAAATAGCTGCAATGTTTACTACCTTGCACTCATAGAGCAAAGCTTCAGCCCTGATTTTCACAAGTGTAAGCACAGTAAGAGCCTCATACTTTTTGCAAAACATGTGAAAGGTATACCTTCAAAAGGTAAAACTTTCACATGCGTATTTTTACAACAGCACTGTCCTCTGTGCAACTGTGTTACAATAATTTAAAATGTACATTATTTTTTTCTTTGTATGTCGAGCGGTACATGTATTTTGTTACACAGCTACTATACTGATTAAAATTAATCATTTATCTTGCTGGAAGGCACCAAATCCACTTCACCTTGACCCAGAAATACCACTCCATTCCTTCCAGACATCTGGTTTGCATCTTTTGGGGAAGGATTCTTGCTACAGCAGAATGATGAGCCCCAGTTCACATCAAAGCTTTGCAAGAGCTACTTGATCTAAGTCACCAAGACCAAAGAGCCTAGGATCTAGAAGCTCTTTGAAACATTAAATTGTGTAAGCATGACATTTGTTTTTAGGTGATACACAAACTTGTGGAGTCCATATTACATGAGTACTGCTGTCATTAAAGCAAAAGCATACCAAACTCTAAATAAAGATTTCCTGAAATGAGAATGTTATGTCTTTCTTTTTAATTATTTTAGTTATAATCACAAACTTTTCCAACTCTGATTTTAGTACATATTTTACTAGTACATTGGTTTTAAAAGTATTTGTATATATTTTAATACTCAAATTGATATGTAAACAAATATGTGAACTCCTATATACAAATATTTCATATTTGTATATCTATATACTTTCATTTTGTTGCTGTAAATATAGATTATTAAAATTTTTTGTGAGCATTTGTTTATTTATTTGTATGTTTATTTTATTTCCTGAATTACATATTAATGCTGGACCTGACAAGGAAAATAACGACCCTTTTCCACTAGTACCCACTTAGCCCTACCTTAATTCAACCGACACCACACCATCCCAGTTTTGATTGTTCTCACTACAAAAGAGGGCCACTGAGGCCACATTCAGTGCGGGCGGGGTCATCTTAGCAATGTGGCTAGTAAGTATTGTAAAGTCATCAGTTTGTGACACACATGGAAAAACAATGGAGGACATCGAGCTTGTGATGTATGTGCTGTCTAATTTAATGCCAGTGTTGTTATCCACAGTTATCCACTTAGGGATTTTAAAGATGGCGGGGTCGGGAATTGCTCTCATGACTCAAGCTATGAAATGAAATTCTGGCCTGCTATCTCAACACGTTATAATTTTCAGCCCAGCTCTGCACCTTCAGAACGCCGACAGAAGAGGAAAAGAGAGGATGAAGAGAAGACAGAAGAGAGAAAGATACAAAAGATTAAAAAAAAAAAATACAACAGCAACAAATGCACAATAAAATCAAAAACTAAATAACCAGACAACCAGCTGCTATACCTATAAAGAAACTAATAAAAAATACCCAGCAGTCTCTATAAGAAAAAGCGGAGAGCCATCAAGGGCTTATACAGAAGGATAAACTTAAAGAGAAACTGCACAACTTTGGAAGATCAAAACTACATTTTCTTAAAAGATCAGAAGCAGACCAAGAGGGTCCCATGGCCAGGGCAACAAGCATCCACCATGAAGCATTGAAAATAGGCATGTACTCCGAAGATGGCAGAGCCCCAGCCAGAGCCCCCATGCAGCAGGGGGACCAGGAGGCTAAAGAGGATTACCCCACCATGCATTGGCCACTGTCCTATACGTGCTCTTTGTCACAATCCTGTCTGGTTTCCTGTTTTATTTTGGGAGTTTTTACCCTTGTATACTCTGTTTGGTGCCCTGCTTCCTGTTCATCAGCTCACCAATTTAATTTGGTAACTACTTCACCTGCATCTTGTTAATTCACCTCTCTCTCTCTCTCTCTTTCTCTCTCTCTCGGTTTTATGTATTTTCTGCCAGACCGTGTGTTTGTCCTATTTCATAATTGTAGGTTTTCCAGTGTTTGTTCATTAAAAACCTTTATTCCTGCGCCTGTCTGCCTCCTGCCTCTTAATCCTGTGCTTGGGTCCTGCTTTTACCTCACCCCGTGACACACCATGGACACCCACTCACCATGGGAATGCCCTCCCAAAAGCCTCAACCAAGCACCCCAGAGATATCTACCATAATGCTTATCCACACAAGCTTGCACACACACATGGATTTAAATATACAGATGCCCAGACATATCTACATACACACATACAAACATGATCAGAGTGCCCTGGGGGCCATACACCACCAGACAGTAATGGTGTGACTAGTGTCCAGTCCTAGGAAGCCCACTTTCTTTTTACCCCAAGGTGCTTTGATACCTTTGGGCCAGCAAACCCCCACTGATGCAGCCAGCCAAGACCCCAAGCTAGAGGACCAACTCCACCTCCTTACCTTCTCCTGCCTCAGACAGCACTCAGAGCTACAAAATAACTAAAACTTGACACTGTGCCACATCTGTAAGTCAACACATGCTGAGTCTCAACAAACCAGAACATCTGCATGCAGTTCTTAAATCTGTGCTGCCATGTTACACGGCATTACATTTCGCAGTTGGTTTTTTCTGCCATAAATCTGATTATTCATTGCTGAGCAGAGTAATCATTTTGTAATATTCCATATCATCCTCCAAGTCTTCTGTTATTTTGTTGAAACTGTAACACACCCAGACAATGGACAGCATTTTGGGATGTTGATTAACATCTTTTAAAGTCGTCTTCAAATAAAAAAAATAATTAAATAAAAAACAAACAGCTCATCTAACATCATATTAAGATGCAGATGAAGCGAGTGTGTTCATCTGATAAAATAAAACCTCGAAGTGAGTCTGAAGGTTGATCGGTGGTGTGTTTAACCAGGCGACCTGGGTATAACCGCCATCTTCAAATAAAACTAACTATGATAAAAAGACACTGTTGTAGTCATTTTTACTTTTATTAAAGACCATGTTTAGCAGGTGGATCTGGGAGTTACAGGTAACTTAGACATTTATAGGGTCATTATCTTGTGGTTGAGGCCATGGATCTGGTGAGGGTGTTTTAAGACGGATTTATACTCATGCTGCATCACCGCAATAGGCACTGTGTAACTCCGGAGGCCCGACACACACCTCTTCCAAACCTGACGTGCACCCCTGCTACACAGACTGTTATGAGGATGTACTCTCTTATGATTGGTCAATTTTGGATTACAAATTCCCAGAATTCTGGATCTTCTTGCTACATTTGTGTAGTAATCACCATTTTTTAAAACAGCACCCAATGGATCAAGTTGATGCCTAGCTGATCGAATTACTTCATTGTTTTCTTGCACAAGACACTGAACGATACTGGACGTGTTGTTGTTTTAAAACAGAAAATACCTACTGAACTGAAGTGAATCATCAAAAGAACTCCGACCCGGTGAGTTTACCGGCAGATACCACCCCTGCTGCAATCTTCAGATTAGGAGGTAAAACTGCAACACAACACCAAAACGACGTGTACCCCCTATATTTGAGTGCGCGAGCAAACCCACCAACAGCAGCTAAGCCGTAACTGACAGCATGCAGACGCTGCGTGAGTATAAATCCGCCTTTATTGCACATGTGTGTTGTGCATTGTGAGCGGTGTTAGGTAGTAAAACCAGCAAAAGAATTAAATACCATTTTGACTTTGAATTAATTAAGTTAATGAAAATTAGTTTAACTTTAGCCTGAGACAAATTATGTTAGGACACTAGCTCCAATATCTTGATATTTATGTTAAATAAAACACAATTATTTGTAAATTGCCAAAGTTATTTTAATATTATTATTTTTATATGTTATTTTAAAAATTGGGCAAAAAAGCAAGAAAAGATTTTACTATAATTCTATTTCAATGAACTGCACATCAGAGGACAACATAAACACTGACTTTATTGAAGCATGTTAGTAATTGTAATAGTACTCCTGAGATTTTGTAAGATTAGCTTTTGTCATCAATCTGAAATATTTAGGAAGTCCAGTGCCTGTTTTTAAAACTCTTTACACCTGCACGGCAAGGTTGGATGGAAAAGCTAGTATTCAATAATAGTGACTGTACACAGTTCAACACAACCTTGTATAAGGTATTAGATATATAAGCCATGTGCTCCCAGTGGTGCTGTACATACTAATTTTGTAGATCTATTTTAATGGAGGTTAATGCTTTGCTGCTATTAAATAAATGACAATGAGGCTGTTCCAAAAGCACACGCTGATAAAATTATAAAGTACACCCACTCACTATAATTTATAACATGATGCATACCTAAACCAATGATGTTATGTAATTTGCAAACATACTGTAAATATGAGTCTATACATTAGATTTTTGTTTAATGTGATTCTGCCAAGATAAGTGAAGCAATATCAGTTAGTGCTTTACTACTTTTGAATAGGCTGTTGATTAACCAGTTGTGATTTTTGGTGTATTTCAGTGAAACACAGTAGATGCATACACACAAACATTACCAGAAGCACTATGGGCTAACACCAGACTGTCAGTGGAAATGACTGGTTGGCAGACTTTTTGTCTTCCACCAGTGTGATACACAAAGATGCTCACACACAAACACATTATCACAGTGCAGCACAAAGTCAGTCGTGCCAAAAAGCAACACAGAAAACACTCACACCAAGATACAATACCTTCAGTCTTTCATCTGCAGCCTCCCATCACAAAGCTATCTGTGCTCATTATGTCTCCTTTGTGTCCCTGCTCAACGCCAAGAGCGATGGGGCCATGGCTCCTTTTGTTCAAGGCCCAGTCTATCAAGCTACAGTGCCGGCTTTTCAAAACGAACATTACCATAACACTGGAGCCATTGGCATCTCAGACATAAAATAAAGGAAATACCAAAGGTGAGCATGAGCAAAGAGCACAATGCAGCTCCGCATAATGGTTTCTTGACATTTCCATGGCGACAGGTAATAGAAGGTTAATGGCTTTCTTGGTCAGTGTGTGCATTTGTGTGTGTTTATTTTTTGCTGGTTTGCCAACCAGCAAATATATTATTTTGCTGGTTGCCAAACATAAAAGTTGTGAAGATACAACCATGGTTCTTAATTTTCATGCTTTCATACATGGAAACTTAAGACACTGCATCAGAGGACAAGAAGGTACATCCTTGAGGAGTTAGGTTTGTGAATGTTTTGTACTCTGTGCTAGCAAAAAGGTGGCTCAAACTGGATTCTGGCTCAAGCTCCAAGTTAATTTGCAAGCGAACTGAGAGTCCAGTTTTCAAGTGGTTTGTTTCTTTGATCTGCACAAGAGTTTGAATGCACATTTACACTGCTCCAAATGGAGCTACCCAGAACGTGGCAGTCTGGGGGTCCTGCACTGTAGCCATATGGCTGATGTGTGGACCCTTGCCTGCCATGATCCCTTCCTAACATCTGACCAATCGCAAACATGGGGGAACAAACAAAATAAATGGACAGATGACTCAATTTCACTTTTTTATGACACAGATGTTTTAGACAGAGCGTTTCCTTGGGACCTTTTCTTTGCATTCCTTTCATTCTACCTGCACCATCCAGGAGGGGAGGTCACCGATGCCGGGAAGTGATGTAACACCAGCTACCAGCAAGCAAGAGAGATGCAGCATGTGCGCCCTGCTTGCCTTTTATATGGTTTCCCCCTCCAGTAATTGGCTGACAGATGCAAAGTGCCGGAAGTCATCAACAAACACAAGTGTGTCCTTGCGTTTTGTTTTGGGTGTTGCTGATGTTGATGGCATCGTTATTTGTTGCATATGTATTTTGAAGTTTTTATAAAACAAATACTTTCTTGAAAAAATGTACTTGTGTGTTGATTTAGTGGCTTTAAGACCTTCTTGTTTGAGAAACATTAGAAATAAAATACCCTAACATCACAAAAATTTACTCACATGAACTTGTGTATACAGCTGCTGGACCCATTACCGGCGGCATGACAGGGTTGACAGGGCAAGACCAGTGTTGCCAGATTGTGCGGTGTCCTGCCCAATTGAGTGGTATTGATTGTCATTTTGCAGGTAAAATTTGCTTTGGGTGGGTGAAAATGGTTTGGGCAGGTTTGGCAATTTTAAGTAAGCCTCACTAAATAAAACATTTCAACAAATCATTATTTTTAGTTCATAGCAATTGCCCCTGACCTGTCTGCGTGCTGATTTGCTATTGTCACCGCTTGGTTATTGTCACCTGTCATTCTCCTGTCAGCTATCATTATTAGTTGATAGAAATCCCCTTACCTGTCGGCATCACTTATTGGCTATTGTCACCTGCCAGGGCATTGACATCACCATAAACAAGTTAGTTTGCATATGTGTAAAGTACCGATCAAAAAGATTTGTCCGCTGATAAAAATTTCGAGCACGAATGCTGCAGGGATGTTTGAAGCCATCATGGACTTTCTGCAAGCAAATGACCTGAATATTTTAAATATGGTTGACATAGCAACAGATGGAGCAAGTCAGGAGGCATCATTTGGTGTATACACTACTCAATCAAAGGCAGCTGGACCTGCAGTTATTCAGGTGTGTATGTCACTTCTTGGACATTGTGGCTCAAAAAGCAATGCAGCAGCTTCCTAGCAATGTTGACTATATGTTCAGGGAGAATTACAACTGGTTTGCACATTTATATAAACCTCAAAGTGACTATCAGACTATTTATGAGACAGTAGGCAGCAGAGGATGTTCTTTGAAATTAATTTTTTCAAATCTCACTCACTGGTTAGTGACAGCAGAGTGCATTGATCAAGAAGATGCTCTTACTTTACATTTTAGTTTTGTAGCCAGGTCTGAGCACCGCTATGTAGCTCGGCTCCTGAGCAGTGTTTAAAGACAAGACCATCAGTCTATATATGCATTTTCTCCTTCCTGCTCTGTCAGAGATAAAAGCTGTGAACAGGTGTTTTAAGTTAGACAGCGAGGATAGCCTTGCTGTGTTTCGGGACCTCAATTGGCTGTACATATCCACATTGAAACGCATTGTAAAGCCAAGTATTTACCTGCATTTACCGGCATCCATGGAGTTGCTCCAGAAGCTAGAACTCATGTGTCCTACAACAATTGTGCCTCAGCAGGGTTCTCTCCTGACCTAACGGTTGATTCATTCTGGTTGGAGGTGGAATCTTGTAAAGATGCTGGAGGAAATCACTTTCAGGACTTGGTGCAATCCAACTGCTCACCCTTCCTATATCCAATGCGCCCATTGAAAGAGCTTTTTCCCAAATAACTCTGCTTAAAAATTACTTCAGAAATCGCATGAGCCTGCTGGCTCCTGTCAAGTTTGATGTATTTACAAACTTTAGAGCCTTCTTTCTATACCAACTCCACCCACATTCACCTTTTTGAGAAGGAAAGTAATGGAAAACCACCGAAACTGAGTAGAGTCAAGCAGAGTAGAGCGGGTTAGGGGAGAGTAGGGGTTTTATTTATGCATTTCAACCCACATCTCAGGTTACATCCATCCATTATTTTCTATACCTCTAGTTGGAATTTACACTGATTTATGTTTAACCAGCTCTAAACTGATTATATACAAACTTAAATGCAATGTCAACTCAGAAAAAAATTGTCTGGTAACACTCAGGGTATCCCTTTACCATCTTTTTTCACCACATAGAGTTGATCTCTGGTAGACCTTAATTAAAGCCCCTCAACATTGTCCTGACAAACTGCCAGCATACAAGACCACACACAGACACACAGAAATCCAAACAACACACACACACAGATGGAAACAAGCACTAGTGCATCTAGTGCCAACTGTATATACACAGAAGCCCAGAGGTAGAAAGGCACATACACGAGGGCTCAGCGTAAGAATCCTCTTAGAGAAAATCTCTCCCTGTTGCCTTGAGCTTTGATCAGTATCCTCCACAGTCCACAACCACTGCACAGTTATGTAGTCTCCAAGCATATCTCAGTCACTGTAAGCAGAACATTAACAGTAGAGGTCACACCGCTGAGTTTCCTACTGCTGTTAGTTGATCGCACAATTACCTGCTTGCTGGCCAAAGCCACCAGTCACGCAACATTTCCATATTCATGCATATTATTTCCATTTGAAAAGGTCATCAGCTTTTTGCATAACAGAGGGATGCAAAGGGAGGTGAGAAGTAGATGATGCCAAGCATCCATCAGATCTTCAAAGTTTTTGCTGCCCTCAGGCACAAAATGTTTCATGTTTATTTTGTTTTTGTTTTTCATGAGATTACCTAGAAACATAGTTTTATTGTTACTTTTATGCACACACACACATATACATATATATATATATATATATTTATTCAGTCTTTATGCAAACCTGGTTGAGATCACAGCTTCAGAAGAGGAGGGCAGAGACACAGACACTGTTTCAACACTTAGTCCAGGAACAGTTTTCTTCTGATTCATCATTTCTAATCTGTTCCATTTTCTTTCTCCATTAAACACAAAGTAGCTTAACGATATCTACTCTCGCTGATTCCTGCTAAACAAAGATTCGTGGTGTGCATGATTGTAAATGGGTCAGTCTTGGCCAAAATGCCAGTGCCAAATTTTTTTTGCACAGCTTATGTTTTCAAAGTTGCATTTAAGCAACCCATAAGACTTCTGGAATAATGTCCTTTTATACAGATACATCTGAGTGGAGTTTTTGTTGAATAAATCACTAAAATACTTTATTTTGCGATTGCATGTATCTAATTTGAAAATGACTGAATATATTTTTCTGTCCATATGATCTTTCATTTATCATCCTTCCAACCCTGCACTCAGAAAAAAAAGTTCTCCCATTTAATCTCTACATTCATTATTCAAACTGAAGGCTCACCCAGTCGGCCTGCATTCAATTAGCCAATCACCACCAGCTGGTCTAGATGGCCTCTGCTGGCCTCAGCCGTCATGTGGCACGTTTGGACTCATTGAGACAAAGGGATTCATTTCACTGTTCCATTCTGAATTCTTTGATAAATGCACATGCACACACACACACACACACACACACATACACACACACACACACGAATAAAAAATATACTGAAGGCTTCAACTGTGAGGAGAAAAGGCATCACTATATTAGGGGTCCCCTTTTCCTAGAAACTTAGCTTCAAGTCCTGTGTGAAAAGAAAACTAAATGTGTGTAGAATGAGTTTTCTGTTTATGATGCAATTTATCCTTTACTTTAAAGTCAGAAAATTCAGATTTTAATGAAAACAAGTTTTGTGTTACACAGTTGTTCCTCAAAGTGTTGAAAGGCAACAGGTTTTGACTGAATTCCTGCACAGATAGAAAGATGTCCTTGTTTGTTCAGGATCTCTTTTGTGCAACATGGCTGATTTACTTCTGCAGCTGCAAATAATAAATACAACAGCAAAGCATGAAGTTTTTTTTTTGTTTGTTTGTTTTGGCAACTTTATATGGATTTTTTCATATAGAGTTGGTAATTAGGGAATGAGTAGAAGTTTTCTCAAACCAGAGAAATACAACATGCCATGCAGTGCAAACCTGTTAAGTTAAAGTTTACTGAAGAGAATTGGCTTATGTAAAACTTGTGCTTAATACCCCACTTGGCCTTTTAAACATATCCAGACTTGTAGAAGTTTTACTTTTGTGTACGTTTTATTTAAAAAGAGAGGAGACAAAAAAAACAAAAAAAAAAGCTGCCAAAAACTTGTATCTGCGTCTGTTTTTTCCTTTTATTCACTGCCTCTTGACTTTTGATCAGCTCCAAAAAACAAAAACATGAGGTGCTATTTTCCTTCTTTTTTTTTACTGCTCAGTAATGCAGCAAAAAGGCAGAATGAAATAATGGAACTCGAGCAGAAAAGAAAGACATCTCATATTAAATATTTCACATTTGTTTGGTACTAACTGTGACCAGAGATTCTTTTATATGCAGTGTGTGTGTGCTGTGTAAGTGTCTGCAGTGGCATGGATCTAATTAGGATTCAGGCAGTTAAAGGGAGAAGTCTGATTGTGTGTGATTGCCTGGGTCTAATGTGTAGCAGCCTCTGGGGGAACATCTGCCCTCATGTCTACACACACTTTAGTAGAAAAATGCAGCGGTAGGGAAGCTTTTCCCTTCCCCCTTTCTCTCCGCTCATTTTTACTTTCAAACATTAACTCTTGTTCCCCTTCTCTTTTACTGACTGTGTTAATGACTATCGGCTTAAGTAAGCGGTCTAGAGCTTATTTATTTACAAAGCATGCTTTATGCTTCCATTTCATCTCAAACTGATTTGAAAAGTCCATTTTAGGTAGCTGATGTATTCCAAGCTGTTAACACACACACGTGTGCAGACACATGAGCCATGAGGTCTTATATTAACAGCTCAAAGCACATCTGTTCACACCTAGCATCAAAAAGCAACTCAGCATGCATCTTTTGTGACTGTGTGATAGCTTTTCAAAATGCCAGTTACTTATCCAAACAAAACTGTACGTCTGCTCTAAATGCTGGTGGAGACAGCAATGCCATATCAGTGGTTTGTCTGCTGAAAAAAATGCAAATTAGCCCTGTTCTCTGGGATGTTACAGGCCAAATAAATCGTTCAAAATGTTCCTAATAGTATTTCGCTGATGGCTTTTCCAAATTTTTTGTATTTGTTGCACAAGACACAAGTGAGTGCTGAAGAGTTAAAGCAAAGTTACTAAGTTTTGTTTGTTTGTTTGTTTGTTTGTTTGTTTTTTGCATTTCTACAGGACAAAAACCTGGGATGGGTGCCACAATATGTGATCACAGCTGTCACACTGAACCGTTGGGTATTTATGCACTGAGGTCAGATAACTAGCTAAATGAGGAGCAGGTGGAACAATCAGCAAGGTAAGACCAGGTGTGCACTGAACAGGAAGTAAGAATAGAACATGAAAGCGAGTTACTACAACATAAGACAAAGATTAAATACAAAAAAACAAAACACAAGACTTAAAGACACCAGAAACTACAAAAAAGAAATAAAACCTAGCAAAACCCCACAAGCCATGACACTAGTCACTGTTCAAATGTCTAAATTTTTACATTTTTTTACCAGAAAATTTTGCTGTATTTATTTATATGTTATATGTATATGTATTTAAAGTCTGTTGGTGGACTGGATTCCTGTTGGACTGGATCAAGTCAAGTTCAAGTCAAGTTTATTTGTATAGCCCTATATCACAACAAAGTTGTCTCAGAGGACTTTACAGAAA
>JBAMHW010000004.1:5770679-5782484 GCA_037177495.1 Rhadinocentrus ornatus
TATATATATAAGAACTGTCTTCTAAATCTAAGGCTTGAAAACTGTCAGAAACTTCCTAAACAAGGAGGAAGTTGTTTTTGGTGGAATAATTGTTGACTAATTTTCCCTCTAAAAAGCGCCGCAAAATGGCTTTTTTTGGACAATCACTGTCAAATAATTTTTTTAAGGAAATTTTTATGTTTGACTGTTTCAGAGGCTGTGTTGTTTAATGGATTTCTCTGTGTCCTTTGGACTCCTTCAAGACTTGTTGTGAGTTTCAATGGCAACTGAAGAGTTGTTTACCAGCGGGATCAACTGATTAAGCTCTCTAATACCAAGATAAAGAGATAAATAACACATCAAATCCCAAGGGAGTTGAAGAGGCAGCAAACAAGATACAGGGCAAGAGCGAGGCAGAGAGAAAAACAATGAAACATAAAATCATTTCTTCTAACTGTTCTAATAGGTTACGTGAGATCACTAGCTAGCAAAAAGGATTAGCTCAAAGTATTAACAAAGTCTTAAAGAATAAAGGGAACGCAGTATTATGTGCTTCATCAAGACATTGCTGCATGAACACATTCCGGACTTTATTGTGTTTGTACACTGATTTAAAACTGTATGTGCTGATCACAACACGACAGTTTGCGGAAAGCTAAAGGGAGGTGGAATTGCAGTGCTTTTTTAACCATCATTAGTGCTATCCTGGACATGTCAATGCAAAGGAGACAATCTGCAGAAGAGACACCAAACTGTTAGCCGTTCATTGTCGTCAGGGCTCTAATTACACTGGGGCTTTCAGGGGAGCCTTTTTTTTCGCACGTGCACCGTGACTTTACGCATCGCTACACGCGCATTTATATAAATGCACATAGCAGGGTTAAAAATATGGTTACTATTAAAAAAAAACTACTGTGTGCAGCTTGTTTAATCAGAAACGGTGACGGAGAGTTCTTTAACCACTAAAAGAAGCACATCAGGTGGTAGTGTGGACCCTCACAGCACACAACAAACAAACAATGCTGCTGTCCACAGGTGCTGAAGGAAACAAAACAGGTCTTCCGCATCATTTGGAAGATTTTTAGGGCTCCCAACTTAAAGTATCAGCTGAATGTCTTTAGGGGAGCTCCTCTGCCTTTCGGGGGAGCTAAGCTCCCCTGAGCTCCACCGTAATCTGAACACTGATGATGATAATAATAATAATAATAATAATAATAATAATAATAATAATAATAATAATAACAATAATAACAATAATACATTCTATTTTTAATGCACTTTACATCTTAGAAGAAAAAGTGCTACATGTTAAAATTACAATAACCTTAAAAATATATATGGGGATCTATGAAGAATAACCTTAAAATGAATAGTAATAAAGAACAGGTAATTTTTCCCACAGTATTAAAACAGGCAGGTACTAATTTTCCCACTTTCCTAAATAACCAGGTACTGTTCCACACTAATTTCTTTTTACCTTTCTGTAAGCATATGGACTGAGCTAATCAGCACTCCTCTCTCTCTCTCCGTCTTGGCTACTACCTGAGCCTACCACTAGACCCTGAATGCAAGCTTACAGCTGCGGACAATTGCTGATCAGTGCATCAATTAGGGGCACTATAAGAGAATGCTTCATTTGTTTGTAGCGAGAACTGATCCAAGAGTGACCAGGGTAGAGGTGGCAGACGACTAATGGGTAAGGTAAACACCAGACCTAGTTATTGGGTGTACAGGTATGCCAGTGTGTTTTAACTAGTGATGGTTTAATGAAGCCCCATTAATTGGTTGAGTCTTTCTGGCCGATTGATTCACCAGAAGTGTCATTACTCGCAGCCCCATTTAACAGCTTCTTTGGTAGTATTGACATCTGCTGGTCATTTGATGTCCACCTGTCAATGTGTCAACTACATATTTGTGGAAATGTAAACACAATAATTCAACTATATTATTATAGTATTGTAAATCTATAAATATATTAAAATAAATGGAGTAATATATTTATCTCTGTCTATCTTTTGTTTCAGCAGATTAAAGTTATATCTCATCTTATTGGAATGTATCATATAAAAAATACTCCTAAACTACTGATGTATTTTGCTTTCGTCAGTGCTGCATGTGTTGTATCACCTCACTGTCACCTGCAATTTTGCAGAGCATTTCTTGCATTTTCTGCGGCTTTTTCAGCTGCCCGTAGCCGGCTGCACGGAGATGCTGCGCAAGCATAAATCCGCCTTTACATGAGACACTCACGTGAATCAGGGAAAACGGGGCCTCGTTTGTCTTTGATCACATTATGTTGAGGAAAATAATACGGACTTCGCTACAGACTTCATTTGGACACCCCCCCTTTACTCAATGCAGGCTTTGGGGCTTTTGTGTCAGACTTAACATCACTAGTTACAGGTACTCGTTAGTTCATGCAAAAAGTAACTCAATTACTTTGTTGATTGCTTACACGAAAAATAATGTGTTAATGTTAAGTCACTTTTTAGTTACTTTTGTAGAAAGAACAGTTAAAAATTCTCCAATTGATATCATAATTTAATTAGGCTGCAATGTTTTACAAAATATAAAACAAACTCACACAAAGTAGTTTTTCAACATTGACAACTTTAAGTCAGGACACCAGATTATTTGAATTTTTTTTTTTTAAAGGTCCCATAATATATATTTTTTCAAAAATTTCATATGGGTTTGAGAGGTCCAACAACATTGCTCTCAAGGTGTATCACCCCAAATTCAGCCTTGGTCATTAATTTCAGCCATTAGCAAAGTGGCTCTAGTGAACTCTACTGAGAATGGGCTGTTTTTGTGTCTGAACCTTTAAATGTTAGAGTGGTGCCTGTCCATGCCCACTCCACACCCCTCTAGGATCCTAATTTTGCTGGTGTCTGCTATTTGACTTTGAAGAGCTCAGTTAGCTGGGTGGGGCGTGTCAATGGCAGTATCCACTACCCAGGGGAGTGTTTTTTCCTCTCAAGGTCACAAAGGGAAAGATCACAGACTTTTTGCGCACACACTTTTACTAAAAAGTGGAGAAAGCAGTGAGAGAGGAGACAGACTTCTTTCATTTTTAGGCCTCATTCACAGGCTGAGTACACATATGACAGTTAGAAAAAGAAGTTTGCATAATATGGGACCTTTAATAATAAAAATAAATAGAAATAAAAAGTAATGTGACAACTGCTCAAAAATTAAATCCATGCTGCATGTTGAGCCTCCATCTTTCTCCTACTCTTTATTATATATACTTTTTTTACATATTTCCTTAGTTGTTCGCAGGCATTGTCGCTGTCTCTCTGTTTAGTGAAGTTGTGAACTTGTGTGTGGGCGTGGTAGCCATGGAAACGGGACTATGGACACTAGTTCCTGAAAAAATTACTGTTGCATTCACATTTCCGTTCCACATCTAGGGGTTTTTCCTTTGTGGACAGATGTGAGAGAATGAAGGGGAAGCCTCAACCCACAAGTGACAATATTTAAAAGCAACTTAACAGAATAACATACCCAACAAGCGGACTGTGCAACACTGCCCATGTCGTGCTGCATCACCGCTGTAAACAGGGAGAAGAATTGTCAGCTGCTGGCCAAAATGTAATATTTTAGCTAGTAAGGGAGTATGGTAACGGTAACCAAGTTACTTTACTTATAGAGCAATGCATTAGTATGTATGTATTAGTATTAGTTACTGACTAGAGAAACTGCGTTACTCCGTTTCTTACTAGTAACGCATTACTACCCAACACTGTTTATAAAGCATTTGTGGCAGTGGTGCGACTACCGTAATGTGTATCGGTGCAAAGCTGTGCTTCTCAGCTTTCAGTATCTATAGGAATTATGTCAATAGTGTAAACAGCATTTCAATAGTGTTTCAAATAAATGTTAGTCATTTTTTGTGGAGGCTCTGGTTTTAAAGGGCTGAAGGAAAGACGTAATGATCCACAGCAACAGCATACACTTGACAATGCTTTTAAAAATGAGAGAAATTAACAGAAAATAGCCAGAAAGCCACTGCAATAGCAAAGTTTTAGAATTTATTGTCCTGGATGACCAGCCCCTGTCCCTTGTGGGAAACCTTCACCGTACGTCCAATTCCAAGATTTTTTTTAATAGAAAATCTTTGATTTGAGTTTAATTATTCAATCATTTAAAAGATTTTGTGACAATTTTTGGTACGTAGATTTCTAAACCCCACATTTTGGAATTGGTGTTGGACAGATAAAAATGGTATTGGAACATCCCTACTGACAACATTGACACACCTCATAGCTTTTATGTTTAGTCCTGTATTGCCTTGACTATAATATTTGGTTAAACCTTCCATCATTTTAGCTAAAAACATATATATTTTAAAACAAGCTAATGTGATTGCACTGGTTTTAGTTTTTTAGTTCTTTTTCCCTCTGGGGTTAAAGAGGACTGCGGCCTGTCTTTTATTATGTCTTTTGCGTCACAATGCGTAACATTACACAATGTCAAATCCAGAGTGACAGAAGTGCTGAGCAGTCTAGAGGACAGGACGGGGGGACTGACATCAGTAGAGTAGGTTTATTTCCAAGTAAACTGCTCTGAAAAACTGTAACACCAGCATTGCTAATGTGTCATATCGGCCCAAGGCTGAATGTTAGCCATTATTAGCTGTTAGGGTGATGATGTTTAGACGTCATCACCCTAACAGCTAATAAAGGCGAGACCGTCTGTCCTGAAATTTTAGTCTCTGATGGTCCATAGATGGCAAAGAATAAAAACTATACTTCAAAACAAGTTTTGTTTTTTTGCTTCTAACCAAAAACTATAACCAATAACTATTTAAATTAAATTCAGAATCCTCTGGTTTTGCAAAACAACAAATAAAATAAATGAATTTAAAAAAAAAGAGATTTTTTTTTTGTCCGTAGAGGCCAGCGATGCAAAATTCTAGACCAGTCCGCAGTATTACTGCTGTCCTGCAGGTTTTAGAGGTTTCCCTTTTTCAACACACCTGATGCAAATTAATGGGTGATTGTGCAGAACTTGATAACATCTGTTGGATCCTTTTATTGAAATCAGGTGTGTTGGAGCAGAAAACCATCTAAAGCCTGCAAGACAGAATGAGGTGGTACATAAATTACTATATCTTTTTGCACATTTTTTCACTTGTATTGCAGCTTGAATTCTTCACAACACGGACTTTACTAATAAAGAGTGATTACTTCATCAGTCAGGTTCCTACTATTTCTAATGGCAGTTTACATGTCAGCTTTGCAGGTTGGGGTCTCTTCATGTGCCTTTACACATAGTTCTATTTTATTCAGGGAATAATAAAAAAAAATATGATGCTTTGGAGAAGGTCAAACTGCTTAAAACATTTTTTCTCCTGAACCAAGTAGTTTACCAACCTAAAACCAAACAGTTACTAAAAACTAGTTAAACGGTGTAAAAACACTACCTGTAGGGAAATTTAAGAACAATCCCCCAGAGTTTTGAGGAACTTCAGTATGTTCAAATATGTGTAATCCTCATGCTGTGAATTCTTTTCTTTTCTTATTATTATCGTGCAGCTCTGGAGTAATCGAGGATCAGCTATGACAAAGATAATTTCGCTGTAATGAGCTCCTTGTTAATCTGCTGTTTAAATTGACTGATTACTAAAACTGAAGATGGATGTGTTATTGATCTACAACCTTTGGTGGTAAATTAACCCCGACTGAATGCATAAATTTCATTTTAAGTTGTTTACCGTTGTATACCCCCCCCCAAAAAAAAACAAACAAACAAACAAACAAACAAAACAAAAAAATAAATAAATAAATTACTTTTCACTCTTTAAAGTTTGCTCTAAGAAAAAAAACAGGTGACAATGCTGTTTTTTTTCTACTTTTGATAATGATTGTAATCAATGTTTTATTTAAAGTTAATAATGTAGTGACAATTGTCAAATGGTCAAAATTTGAAACATTAATGGGATAAAAAAAAAAAACTATTCCTGTTACATACCCAAAGTGGTAGAGATGGCTCAGACAGGGGAATTTTCCCAAATTTTTAACAAGATCCAATATAGTGAATGTATAAGAATGTGTAGTAAGTGAGACAAAGAAAATGACATATTCAGAGTATTTTATTGACAACTGTGGTGAAAGAAAGTAGTCAATGAAATTAATAACCTTTTTATTAATGTTGGACCAGAGTTGGCAGCAAAGATTCCAGATCATGGAAAAGACGCTGTGAGTGGATCATTGGTAAGGAATAATCCTCATTCAATCTTTCTCTCGACGGTGGATGTGTTGGGAGGTGAAATCTGTTATCATGACCTGTAAAAACAAACTGTCCACTGATTGTGATGGTATTGATATGATATTGATAAAGAAAGTTATTGATTGCATTTTAAAGCCACTAACTTATATTTGTAATTTATCGTTCTAAACTGGCTAATTCCCACAAAAAATGAAAATAGCTAAAGTAATAGCTATATTTAAGCAAGGGAACAAACATCAATACACAAACTACCAGCCAGTGTCACTCCTCCCACAATTCTCAAAAATACTAGAAAAACCTTTTAACAAAGACTAGAAAACCTTCTGAATGAATATGAATTACTAAACCACAGTCAATGTGGATTTAGAACAAAGGGTTCAACATCATTTGCATTGATGGAAGTAATGGAAGAAACAAATAATGCATTGGATCAAGAAAAACATGCAATTGCTATATTTATAGATTTTAGAAAAGCATTTGACACCGTAAATCAGGGGTGCCCAAAGTAGGGCCCGCCAGCCTATTACATCTGGCCCGCCAATTAGATATCAAAACTATTTCAAGTATGACACACTTGAAAGATACACATACTCACCTTGTCAGTAAGCCAGGTGCAACCTAACATGTCCAAAGATCAGCTTCATGTGTCCCACTAGTGTTAGCCATTTGCCTTGTTGAACATGCATTGTTTGTTGTTGATGACATTTTGCACTATATTTGGTTACAATTTAATGCCTGCAATGTTTGTTTTTTGTCCTTCTAACTATGCCTTTATTGTTATTTTGCCATACTGATGTTTGTAGTGTTATTTGCAGTGATGGAAAAGAATGCATTTGCGTGCTTGAACAATAATTGAAAGAACTATGATTAACATTTATTTGTGTTTCACCCTTGAACTCGCTGTTTGGCCCGTGGCTCACTGGTACATTTTTACTTTGGCCCTTGGAGACAAAACGTTTGAGCACCCCTGCCATAAATCATTCTATACTCCTCAATAAACTGCAACTGTATAGAGTTAGGGGAGTGGCACTGAGTTGGATTAGGAGCTATTTGTCTGAAAGACAACAGTTGTGAAGATGGGAAATCATGTGTCTGGCTGTATGGAGATTGTCTGTGGTGTCTCCCAGGGGTCAGTATTAGGCCCCAAATTGTTTAACATACATAAATCATAAATTTCAAGTCTCTAAATTGCTAAGATTGATATTATTTGCAGATGACACAAATATTTTTTGTATCTGGAAAAGACAATAAGGAGCTATCTGGAAAAGACAATAAGGAGCTAATTATTACTCTAAATAATTAATTAGAAAAAATAAGAAAATGGATGGATAATAACAAATTATCACTGAATCTAGGAAAAACTAAGCTAATGGTCTTTGGTAATTATAAATAGAAAGATGATATAGACATTCACATAGATAATGAAATTATTGAATATGTAAAAGAAATAACGTTTCTGGGAGTGATCCTAGATAATAAAATTAGTTGGAAGCCTCACATCAGACACAGAAATAAAATGGCAAAAAATATCTCAATCATAAATAAAATTAAGGAGATCCTGGATTACAAATCACTTTATCTTTATTGTTCATTAATATTACCTAACTTAGTATACTGCATAGAGGTCTTGGGCAACAATTATAAAAATACACTTTACTCGTTATTAATATTACATAAAAGGGCAATCCGTGTTATACATAAAGTCAGTTATCTGGATCATACAAACCGTCTGTTTTCACAATCCAAATTACTAAAACCTGAACCTCCCGGACCTGGTTAATTATCACACAGCACAGATTATGTTTAAAGCTAACAGGAACTTATTACCATACCATATACAGAACTTGTTCAGCCAGAGAGATGGGGGGTATGATTTACGAGGCAATACAGTTTTTTAAATGCCTTGGTAAGAAACGGCAGGCAAAGTTTTTATGCGTCTGTCTGTGGGGTCAAACTGTGGAACAGGATGGGGGAAGAACACAGATATACAACATGAAAACAGTATATAGAGATGATATTTAATTGGTACAGAAATGATCTGAAATAGAATGGAGTATTTCTCTTTTAATTATTGTTTTACTTGTTGCTATTTTTATTGCTGTTATTGTTTTATTATCATGATTATTTTTATTACTGAATAACTCCATAATTATAATTGAGTATTTAAGATTATAGATTATGTAACATTAAGGCTAATATTATACTATATGGTATCATTATTATTACTGTATTGATAAAATATGGAGATTGTTGTAATTTACAGGGGTGGGATTAATAAGCTTTTCCACCCACTCCTTTTGAACTTTTTGTGTTTTCTTTTTTGGTGATGTGTTTTTTATTTTATTTTTGTTTTTATTTGTCATGTTAATAAAATGTCCAATAATAAAAAATGTATAATACATGATTTATACACTGTGAAAACAAGATTGTGCATAACTTTTAGAGAATCCAAGGCAGTGCTAGGACAAAGAGAAAAGGCAAGGCAGGGTCAGAAACTCGAATGGAAATGTGAGTAACACAAATGGCCTGATTTACCACTGGTATAGTGAGACAATCTGGCGAAGTCTGGCTGCTCCTGCAGTCCTCATAAAGGGAGGCTTGATGAGGGTAGATGGAAAACAGCTGTGGAACCAGGAGCAGACCGGACTTCGCCCCGTGCTTCCTGAAACCAGCACAGCCCCACCTAAAGCTCAGGAAGAAGAATTACAAGCAGCAGAGGCATGACAGAACCTTTTTGCTGTGAGGTGCAACATGTTTACAAATGCTGAATTTTCTCTTGTTAAGCCCACAGCTGCTGTAACCAAACAGTGTCGTCTAACCTTTACACACACCTTGATTTCTGTGCAGGGAAATATTCCTTGATTAGTTTTTGTTATGATTTGCAGTAAAAGAAAATAAAAAAAAATAAATAAAAGCCATTGATCAGCAGATTCATTTTTATGCATCACCATTCATGTGATGCTTTGCATCTACTAGTTATGATTTAATGTGGACATGTAGAGGAGAGGAGATGAGGTTGATCCACACATTAAGGTAAAATAAGGGACACGTCTCCGTGGGTGTTACTTTTAGCATATTCCATTTTCAGCTTTTGACTGATGAAAATTTGTTTTTTTATTAAAACTCCAAGTTTTTACAAATAAAGATTTCTTGTCTGTTCTACCTGTAACTGCAACATATTTTTGTGGTTCAGAAATGAGTCAGAACCCACTATGCAGCAAAAGAAAAAACAAGGTGTGTTTCATTCTGTGCTTTTTCCTTTGATATGTAGGGTAAGTGTAGATTATTTTTAAGGGATGACTGTGATCTAAGATGCATATGCTAAAGCTTTTATGTTCAAGTTTTCATAGACTTCATCACTATCCTTCATGGAGGCACCAGTGTCAAAAGAACCTCCATGGGCTCTGTAAAAGTAGAATTTAAAGTAGAAAAATAGCCTTTTTGCACCTGCAGCAACTGCCACAGAGAGTCTGGGAAAATGTTGAGAGAACTGTTCTCACACCTAGAATATTTATTCCTTCAAGGTCTTATCTAGTATGTCAGACAGTATGGAGACTGTGTGGCGGGTGTTCCTAACAGCAGTCTTTCTTTCAGATTAAAGTTTATCCATTCTTTTGCTTTACCTTTTAAAATGTACATAATTTTTCTCTCTACAGCATTTTTTCTACATCTTAAAATGAGTCAGGTTTTATCTGGGAGTGAATGTTTTTAAAAGTTTTCTGTATTTGTGAGGAAATCTGTGTAAAGCTACACTTTTTCATACACGATCTTGCTTGTATTGCTGTTCACAGGTAATCTTTCATCGCTTATAATTTATCCTCTAAAATTTTCCTCTGAACTCAGCAGGCTGGTAAATGTTTTCATATGAAATAGAAAAAATAAGACAAAATCACCAGTTTCATTAACAGATATTGGCTTCTTGTTAACTCATGTAGAAACATATTGTGTCACATTGAATATCTTTGGTGTAAATGCTACATTACCATTTTGTAAAAATAAATAAATAAAAAATAGGTGATTGTCAGATTTCTGACAAGTTTTTGTCAAAGAGCCCCAAATTATTTGTTTATATGTACACTGGATGATGAGGATACCACTGTCAACATCACCAGTAACTAACTGGAAGACAAGCCTGGTCTCACTGATCTCATCCCACAGACATGTTGCTTGGAATTTATGTGTGCAACTCCACAACCAAACCTCTACAAAGTCCAAATGCTGATTTTTTTAAAGCTCTAAATCAGTGGTTAGCAAGGGGGTCCCCAAGGCTTTTAACATTAGAGCCATTGGGGTTATTGTCCGAAAATTGTCCCTATTTTAAGGGAAAAAAGTAAGGCTATATGTTGTTAATTCAATTTTGGCTTTGTCATGAAACAGGACTCAGCCAGAATGCATTGCTTATGGTGAGTATCTCACTTTTGAAAGCATAAAACCAAGCATGGCTTCAGCTCAAGGTGGGGCAGGGTTTCCATGGCTTTTTAGTATTACATCAAGGGGTTTCCCAGGGAAAATAGGTTGGGAACTGCTTTATATGCCAATCATCACTCCTTTCTTAACTTGTAGATATAAATGGCACTTTTAATAAAAAAGCATAAATGTAAAGTTATCACTTCTTCTTTTTTTTTTTTTTTTTTTTAAACTGTCTTGTCCAGCATCATAGCAAGCAGAATGATAGTCTGGTTGTTGTAGTGTGCAGAACAAATTTGCTTTGCCAAGGGGAGGCTTATGTGTATAAGGCTCCTCTTGATAGTTTGATTCCTTTATTTATTTACTGTTATTTATTTACTTTGAATCATGGAATCTATGTAATCTTGCTGGACCTGACAGGAGGGGGACAAAAGAAGAGACAAAAACACCACAGACAGAACACAATGACCCTTCAGTCCACACTAACAAACTTATACATTTGTATAGAAACACACCAGAAAATTTCTTACAGCTTTTACAGAAAAACAGAGCTGCCAGTGATTAAGAGTTTTTAGATAATGACCAAATCGAAAAGACATATCACAAACTTATTACAACACTAACCAGACACAAACCCACAGGGGAAAAAAAAAAAAAAGAAAAATTATCTCTTAATTATCTCATAGTGCAGCCGAGGAGGCAACTTAAATGGCCCCCTGGCTTCACCCTGCATGTCGCACACGCCTCCCAAGTCCCTACATGTGTGTGTTTGTGTAAGAGAGTGCGGAAAAGAAGAGGGAGCCAGGCCTCTGGTGTTATTAGGCACCCTCGCTCCCCGAGAGGTCCCCCAGGGAGAGACGGGCCAGGAGCAGCCGCCCCCCATGACCGGGCAACCGCAGCCAATGGGCCGCCACCAACCCCAGAAGGCACCCACCCCCCACATGCTAGGGGGGGATAAGAGGAGAGGGAGGAGGTCAGCAGGAGAACCCAGACTCGACGCAGACCACCCCCAGGCCCACCCAGCCCCCAGCCGGTACTAGTCATTCCGCGCCATTGTCCAACCTCCAAAAGCAATGAGGTCACAGTCCTCCACCTATACTAAGTGATTGAGCCAATCACAGGGGACCAGAGGGAACGAGATTCAACTAACTGGTTCTTTGAGGAGGAGGCAGACATTGTCTCACT
>JBAMHW010000004.1:5782584-5802790 GCA_037177495.1 Rhadinocentrus ornatus
CTTTAACTGTACATTCATGTTGTTTATTACTGATTCTGTTTGTTTATTTACACCTCTTTCTGTAAAGTCCTCTGAGATAACTTTGTTGCAATATAGGGCTATACAAATAAACTTGATTTGATGATTTAATTTGACTCTATATGACCTAATTCATCAGTTGGAGGGTGCTCAGTCAGAGATGTTAAGCGGTGGTAAAAGACCTGCAGGTTCCAATAAGGAACAGCCACATTCATCAAACCTACCAGTGAAACAGGAGTGTGTAAAATAATCTGTTAACCCCTGTCATGTGATCACAAGAGCACAGAGTGCAGAGGGAATGTTAAAAGAGTTACCTTTTTTGGTGGAAGTGCAGCCAGAGAAGTCTTTGTAAGTCTAAGGCCCAGAGAGGGAGGGATAAATTTAAAGGCCAAGAGGAGAAGGGGACTGTGGAGATCTCTAACCCAAATAATGTTGTTGTGTTTGACATTCACGCAGATGTAGGGGCACTGCAGAGAACCGACTCCACACTGAAGACATGGTTTGAAAAAGGGACTGAGACTGAAGGGGTCCAGCAAGGCCATGTGATTAAAGGCGGCATCCTGTATCAGAGGAAGAACAAAGGGGAAGCTTTAGTGATTTCCACAGACATTTAGGCATAAGTCATGGAACTAGGTCATTCAGTTCCATGGGCAGGACACCTGGCTTTTCATTAAACCTTGAATAGGATCAGTAAGTGGTTTGTGTGGCCGGGGATGTATACTTACATTTTAAATTTTTGCAGTTCATGTGAGTAATGTCAGTTGACTTCCGAAAAGAGGGTAAAAGGGCTCAGTTAGACCCAATGCCTATCATTGAAATGCCCTTTGAGGCATTTTCCACTGGCTTTTCCCCCTTTGAACTGCTGTATGGACGCCAAGTCAGGGGTCCGCTGGATCTGCTGAAGGACTACTGGGAGGATCCCAGGCCGAAAGGGGAGAACTGGTGGCCTTTGTGGTTTAGATGAGGGAGAGACTGGAGGAGATGGCAGCATTTGCAAAAGTGAATATGAAAAAGTTTTCACGTCGGGCCAGAAGATGGTGTTGTTGCTTCTCACCAGTGATAACAAGATACTGACAAAATGGAAAGTGGCATGGACCTTATGAGATCACCAGAAAAGTGAGTAAAGTTCCATGTGAGCTGTACATGCCTGTCAAGAAACATCAGAAGTTTTATGTAAACTTACTGAAAGAGTTGTGAAGAGCCTCCCTTATGGTAAATGGTCCGTATTTATATAACGCTTTTATCCAAAGTGCTTTACAGTATACATCACATACACCCATTCACACAAACACATTTACAGCGGTAGCTGCCATGCAAGGCGCTCACCGCAACCCATCAGAAGCAATTAGGGGTTAGGTATCTTGCCCCAGGACACCTCAACATGAATTTGACTTGGCCAAGGATCAAACCGGCAACCCTCAGGTTACAAGACGACCGCTCTACCTTGCCGAGCCACGCCGCCTTACAGCAGCCTTTTGTTTGAGCAGTTCAGGATGAGGAGGTAATTGTAAAATTATTTCCAACCAGCATTGCAGAGTTTATGTCAGATGACCTTTCATATCTGTCCCCTAGGAAATAGGAGGACATTAAACCTTTACTGGACTCAGATTACTTCCGGGAGAGTCAAGGGTTTACATCTCAGGTACAACATAAAATAAGCATCAAGGAGGATGCTCTAGTTTGATAGAGGAGCTATCGGATACCAGAGCGGTTAGTGCCAGTGCTCCACAAGGAAATACAGTTGATGCTGGAACTGGGGATCATTGAACTCTCATGTAGTGAGTTGTGTAGCCCCATCTTTTTGGTGCCAAAGAAGGACAGCTCACTCAGGTTTTGTATAGACTTCAGGTATTTGAATTCCATTTCCAACTTTGACCCATATCCAATGCTTAGGGTGGATGCTGGCAGGTGGCCTTAGCGCCGGAGGCAAGGGAAATGATGGCCTTTAAAACACCTTTTGGTGTGTACCAGTTCAAAGTCATGCCTTTCGGCCTTCAGGGGGCACCAGCAACATTTCAGAGGCTGAGGGATTCTGTTCTGAGGGATGTGCCAGGCTTTTCTGCAGCATATCTGGATGGCATGGTGGTGTTCAGCCAGACCTGGGAGAAGCATGTGGTGCATCTTCAGGAGGTACCGCAATGCATCAGAGCGGCCGGATTGACAATCAATCCTCACAAGTGTGCCATTGCACAGAGGGAAGAGGAGTACTTGGGCTTCTTCGTTGGTTTTGGAAGGATCAAGCCTCAGGTGGGGAAGATGGTGACCATTCAGTCTTTTCCTGTTCCCACCGTGAAAAAGAAGGTGAGAGGCTTCATCGGACTGGTGGGGTGGTACCGGAAAGTCATCCCGCAGTTTTTGGAGAGAGCAGCGGTGTTGCATGACCTCACCAAGGGTTCAGCCCCTAACAAGGTTGTCTGGTCGGAGGACTGTAACAGAGCACTTAAGGATCTCAAGGAGGCCGTTTGCTCTCAGTCAGTTCTTCACAGGCCGGATTTTGACACTCCATTCATTCTGCAGACTTTGAGTACTATAGTACGAATTTGCTAAAAACTTGGTTCCACCACGTCCTGTCCCACATTGCAAACAGCTACCTTACCTTCCTCCATTTTTTTCTTATATTTGTCTGCCCAGCAAAGTTCGCTTACTCTAGATGACACGACCACGTTTACCATCGACCTCCTCAATAACATGAATAATGGGTATGTGTCAATCAATCAATCCAGTCGGTGGATGAATGGAGTCCAGCAACTAAAGAATCAGAAGACGGATACAAAGATGGACTAACCCTCAATTTACACCGGGTACGTATGCACTGCATTACAGCTGCGCCCCACCCTCCATTGCTATTCGTGAGATTATATTCAATGGTTTGGTACCGGCCGTGCCGCAGTGCATCTCAGAAGCATCCCAGAAGCACCTTGCCGCTGCTGTCTGCTAAACACGCGCTAAGTCTATTTTTGATGGAGCACGTGTGAAACTGAGCAGGTCAGATAGGGGCAGACAGGAAATCAGAAACAAAAGCAGTTTGAAAGTTTTTGGTAATTTTCTAAATAAAGCCCCGTGCAGATTTGCATTTGCTGAACATTATGTCAATAATTGGTCAGGATGTCTCAGTGTTGTTGTTTTTTTCAGCATGGTGACAAGACATTTATCCTGGAAGTGGAAAATCACAAGATTCTCTAATTCTCCTGTGATTTCATGATGTCGCGTATCCAGTTAGCTGGACTGCACTGGCGCGTGCTTCACACCTGACACGCTCCCGGTGTGGATTGACCCACCAGGGAGGTTGGAACAAAACCACGGCACAGCCAGAACGTGGCGCACATGCACCAAGTTTCACAATTTTGCCCGTCTCATGCATCTGTTACATGCATAATTTGGTCCATTTTCATGGAGCTCCGTCCTCTGACGCAGAAGATGGAGTAATACCACCGGAAACGCAGGGGCAGTGCTGAGCAGAACAGCTGACATGTGACCAGTAAAAGAAACAAACCAGCGAAAAAGAAGAGGATTAGAAAAGGGACAAAAAGCAGAAGAAGAATGAAGACAAGCACAGGAACTGTAAAAAATTGCGCAAGCATTTGAAGAAAGATTATATGCGAATGTTTAGGATGTGTTGAGTGTTTGGAAAAAACTTTACAGTGATGCATTGCAGCGGCCAAACGATGTGTGAAGCTCACGTTGGCTCACGGGAGTAAACTCTGAATTTAACACTGCCCACTAGTGGAGGAATTGACTCAACAATCATGGCAGCACAAAGGACGCATGGAAATATAAGGCCAGCGACATATGACAACGTTTGAAATAAACGTCCATATTTACGTATGTATGGGAGCAACACCAGTCACAGCTGCTCATTTTGACTTCTATCCTACATTTACTTTTAAGCATATAAGGAGTAAAAACAAGTACTTTAAATTCTTTACAGATGGACACTCAGCTTTGGGTACCCCCTATTGGCTTTTAGGGCCTCATGCATTTGTATAGTCTGCATGTAGAAAGGCTCTGCCTTCGTCTCAGTTTTAGACAATATCAGTATTCCTCTCTGAAGAGGCTTTTCATAAAAAAAAAAAAAAACAGTGAAAGTCAAGCAGAGTAGCTGGGACCTTTGTTTTTTGTTTTTTTTTCTTTTTTTCATTTTCTAACTGAACTGATTATGATAAAGTCCAGTAAGAAGTGAACAAGGTGTGTTACTGTGATCATTCAGAAGCAAACCTTAAGTCACAACAAATCCTGCTTTGTGGTGAAGATCAGGTGTTCAGCACAGCTCTGCTGCAAGAACAGATATTTTAAGATCTTGTGATGGAAAAAAGAAAATTGATGCACAAAAATAAGTCAAGTCCTGTTCTGTCCTTAAACCAACAGTGTTCAAACTTGCTTCACATGTATGACAGTGAAAGTAGATGAAATCATATTATCCAACACCCAGTATTCCTCGCTAAAAAAACTTGTGGTTCATTAAAAGAAAAATCAAAAAAACTTTAATGAATGTTTTTTAAACTTAACTTTATTTTCTCCTGTCAGCTGTATGGGTGGTTGCTCAAGCATGAATCCAGGTAAATTAAACTCCTCCACTTCGGGCAGCATTTCATTCTCGACTCAGAGAGGACAATCCACCCTTTTCTGTGTTGAGGACAATGGACTTAGAATTGGGGGCCGTCCCCATGGCCCCAAATTGCAGTAAAACTAAAAAGGTATTTTAGCAATCCACCTTTTCATTCCCACGAAACCAGGGATTAGCCTCCATAAAACTGATCATGTCTGAAACCAGGTGCCAAGGTGGAAAGGTTTGAAACTTCTACCGTCTGTGTTCCGTGACAACAGTGTAACCGCACAACTGGAGGATTAAGCAACAACACGCGCCGATTCTCAATCCACGCCTTCCTCAATCCACGCCTTCCTCAATTTTTTTTTTGCTCTGTAGTCCAGCGTTTATGGAAGAAGAAGCTCAAATTCCATGTGACGGTGTGGACATAGCCTTGGATGCACGTATCTTCATCCCAGCTTCTTCACACTCGGCTGCAAACCGCTCCATCGAGAGTTGACGATCACGATTGGATGAAGCAAACAGAACCACATCGTCTGCAAAAACAGAGACCCAATCCTGAGTCCACTAAACCAGACACCTCAATGTCTATGCTGCATCTAGAAATTCTGTCCATAAAAGTTTTGAACTGAATCAGTGTGAAAAGAAAGCTGTAATGGAGTCCATCCCTCACCGGAGGTCGGAAGAGACCCCAGGAAAGACCAAGGACACGCTGGAGGGACTATGTCTCTTAGTTGGCCTGGAAGCACCTCAGATGAGTGGGGAGAAATGGCCATGTTAAACTTTGAAATGATCTAAATAACAGAAAACAGTGAAAATCAAAGCAAAATAACAGGATTGTCTTTAAAATTAAGATTATGGACCTTATTTTGGTTTGTTATTTCTTTGCAAGGTTACCGCTTTATCTTTGCTTACACCTCAGTGAGCCATGACTGCGACACTTGCTGCCACTTTTCGAATCACCTGTTCTTGACTCTTTTTAGCTCTCATATATTCTCTATCTCTTTATTGCAGCTTTCTGAGGGGGATGCTTATCAGCTTAAAGCTTTCAGCAGCTATGAAAGAAAAAGGAGGGAGGATAAGAGAATGAAGAGTTGGAGGCAAGAAGGAGATGGTTAAAGGAGGGGTGCAGACAAGACATGACATTTGTGAGGAAGATGAATGTCAAAAGAAAAGATAAGAGCAGAGAGTTGCTGTGGGGAGGTTGGACAAGGGAACTAAGATAAAAGAATTACATGCAAACAAACAAGCAAACACACACACACACTCCATATCAATTCTCTGCAGTTTATTGTTATCTATTCATCACTGTGGGTCATGTGCAACTTGTCATTTTAATTCTGAGAATAAACAATGACAAAATGAAGGAGAAGTGGTAGAGGTTTAAGAAGGATTCCCCGCCCCCCCTTCCTCGCTCACCTGAGGCATCTGCCATTGATTTGCTCCATTTTAAATATTGAGCAGATCTTTTATTTACACAACGTGTTATTTATTCAGGCTCACATCAGCACTCACAAGGAGTCAACCAATTACCTATGCATTATTGACGAGGTTGTGTCGACCATGGCTATGATCCCCCCCTTCTCTCTTTTCTCCCTTATTCATTTATCCCACTTCCTTCCTTCCTATTGCACTGCCTCTATCATTTTCTCCTCTCCTTCTCACCCATCCTTCAGTGTTTGGTGTAGATTGTGGAGATTAGGTTTATGTTAATTCAGATTTGAATTTTTTTTTATTTTTTACAATAACTACTACTAATGAACTACTCCTGTTTTACATTGATCATGATTCAGTAGCATTTTCAGCCTGTTGCATGTTTAAGCTATGAAATTCGGTTTAATTTAAAAAAATGATCTATAATATACACACAAACACTTATGTTTGCCAATGTAAGGCAGGAACTCTTTTTTTGTTTATAACAGGTGTGGTAAAAACATATATATGCTGGATTTCTCACTTTCTTTTGAGAGTTTACTGGATTTCTGAATGACAGCTACTTGAACCATCCACAAAATGCTTGTGGAGTGTTATTTGCCCCTGCATACATTTATAGAAATATTCTTCTTTTTTCTAAAGCAGCTGTTTGAATACTTCATGAGTGATCAATATACATAAAGCTGGCAGAGCTCAGAGTCCTCTCAGTGTGGAGAATCAATCAATCTACTAATGAGGAGGGCAACAAAAAAAGCTCATTTTCACAATCTAATACAACATTAACCTCAAATCAGCATTTTCTACAAACATTGAATGTACTGTATATATAGTATTTTTTTCACACTGTGTATCTTTTACCTTACACAGTTGTTGGCTTTCTATGTGTCCACTCAACCAAAGAACAGTAGCCCCCAACATATCGTGCTGCTAATTAGCTGCAACTCAAAATTTGACAGTATAATAATAAAATACAGACAAGACTGTACAAATAAGAGAAAAGTCAGGAAATCAAACTTTTACTATTCTTAACTTTTTTGTAGAAGTAATGTTCAGCAGTAAGGTATCCAATGAGCCTAACATAGCTCGTGATGGACTCAGCTGATAAGTGCTTGGACGACATGGATGTTCTTTGGGAATATATACTGTATTTGCAATTAATAGTGCTGCAATAATTAAGATTTTTAGTTAAATGTAACTGCATTGTTGTGAATAAATTTCAATAATGAAATCAAAAGTGATGCATTCAACACTTTGCTTTTAAAATACGGGGACATAAAGAAAAGTTCAGTTACTTTTGGTTTACAAACTTTTTAAACAAATAAACTGCTTTTTAACCGCAGTATTCTTTTACACAGTAGATACAATATTTCTTGTAAATGTCAAATTAAATATTAATGAGCATCCATTCATTTTCTATATCCACTTATTTCAGTGTAGGGTCACAGAGGGGCTGGAGCCTATCCCAGCAAATACCAGGTGAGTGGTAGGGAACATCATGGACAGTCCATCACAGGGCCAATACAGAGAGACAAAAAACTACTCATGCTCACCTTCACTCCTAGGGAGAATTTAGAGTCTCCAATTAACCTAGCATGCATGTCTTTGGACTGTGGGAGGAAGTGGGAGTACCTACCCACAGAAAACTCATGATACACAGAAGGAACAGGCAAAGTTATTGTAATATTAATGTAATGAAATCAAATCTATCTAAAAAACAAGGCTGAAAAATTCTGGATTCATTTCTTAAAAAGAAACAAGTGAGCAGTATAAATTTCAAAGCTGTGTCAACCAGCCTTCCTTCTAAACAATGAAAAATATCTGGCTTAACAATTTCCAGCCATCAGGTGTTGTTCCCTTCTGGAAAAGACAAAACAAGACTAGGATCTTAGCACTTCTGGAAGTCATAAGAGAAAGTTTTTTTTTTTTAATGACTTATCAAGGCTTTAAAATAAGAACGATTTAAAACTCTCGATAGCAATTGTGTGAAACAAGCAAAGTACGAACTAGTTTGTGGCTTCTGTCAGAGCTGGAAGCTAAAATGCCTGTAAACTGCACTGGTTCACGTCAGCTTGGCTTACCACAAATGCTCTTAAAGACTGAGACGCATCTCTTCCTGTGACCCATGGTTGATGGGTATGTGTATTAAGAGCTAGTGAGCACCTGAAGAACAAAACAAACAAATGAAAACCCCTTGTGTTACAATGTGCTAAAGTAATTATCAGTCTTAAGTAGTTAACGCATTAACGCAATGATAACATGTAAATATGCCCATCCCCAATTAATACATATGGAAAACATCAGTACTATGTGTTTGCTCAATCTCTGTGTATAACCTATCTACTACAAAAATAATAAGCTAAGCTAAAAATTGAGCTAATAATGAACAATTAAAAAGGGAGCAAAAAAAACACTCAAACTGTAATGTTTTCAGGGAGGGAGACAGGGAGTTATGGAATAGTGTGAAAAGGCAGCTTAACCCTTTCATGCATTTTGTCCACCACAGTGGGGATGGTATATTTCTCACTTCAGTGGACATCAATGAGAATCTGATATTATAAAAATATGAAAACATGTAATTTTATGAATAATTTTAAAGATCAGAAAAATAAATAAATATTTAGTTATGATTAGAAATATGGAAGCATTATTGTACATGTCTGTAGAAGTAAAATACTGCATGTGGAGAAACATGCAGCACTGTTTCAGTAAAATTCATGTGTGAAAGGGTTAGAGTGAAGTTAGCAGTTAGCAAGGAGGTGTGCAGAAAAATCTGCTAAACAAGATGCAGCAGAACAGTTTGAGAGGGACGTACCGTCAGAGATGAAAAACATCACACAATCAGGGGAATCAGACTTATGGAAGCCTGGACGGAACCAACAGGAATATTTCAAGCACACCACTGTTAGCTGAAGGATGATGTGTCTATGAAGGTGGTCAGCAAGACAGGAGCACCACAGGTGGCCCTTTTAGGGATTAACAAAGTATTATTCAGTTTACTTCACCTGCTAATGAGTGACTGTCCTACAAGTTTTAGATGTTTCAAATGAAATAGTTCTCCCCAACAATTTGTTGTCAGGTTCTGCACAAACCTATCGATGACCCATTCATTTGATTTGGTGTATTGCAGCAGGCAAACATCTAAAACCTGCACAGTACCTCTCCCCGCACTGGAGAGTAATAGTAGTAAACTAGCCTTAATGCACGTTTTCTATGAAGCAACAATTTAAAGCTTCAACTTAATTTTGCTTGAGCAATGAATGGAAATCAAGTTATCAAGCAGTGCATGCTCATGATTGTGTCACCGCTTGACGAGTTGCCCTTAATTCTAGTTTCACCATTATTGGCAGAGAGAGACAGTAAGACAGCAGTGGATTTGGGATGAACAGAAGATGGATGCTCTCCACCTTGATGTTAAAAACACAGTGGGGTTTTGACCACATGACCAAGGATGATGGATGCATCCTCGACTCCTTTTTATGCACTTCAAAAGGATGTCGGCTTCAGTAAAGTACCATGCAAACACAGGAAGGCACAACAAAGAGACCAGTAAGTCGTCATACACACACACAAAAAAACTCCCACTTACTTACAACAACATGACAATATATAGATAAACATACACAAAACAAGTAAATGGAAAGACAAATGGAAACAGACTGCAAATATTTAGAGCTTTTTTAATTTTGTTAAGCACTCAAAGTGATTTTAATCTATAAGTCCCATCACTTTGTCTTTACAGTTAGTAGAGTCTATGTCATTTACAAGGAAGACCCTATGTGACACATGGGCAGACATAGGAATAGGGTAGTGGGACTTGAGGATGTGGTGGGCAACCGCCTTTTACCTTTATAAAAAGAACTGCATTCCAGTCATTGGACCCCCACTCCCCCATTTCCTAGACATGCCACTGGAAGATTACTGCTCGTCTCCTTTGAACACATATGTAAAACAAATGAAGCAGTTTTTAACATGCAGGAGCACCAACGTGCAATCAAACAAAGACAGTGGCAGCAGGAGTGCTGTTCCAGAGGTTTAGGGGAAAATTTGGACCCGTAAACTTGAGAAAATTGCACAAATGAGAAGTAGCAGGAAGGTTTGATTTAGATTTCAAGTCAGAGAGTGTGTGTATGTAAAAGGATTGTTTGTTTACACTATGCATTTTTATACGTATGTAATCACTGTGGCAGACTGAACTCACATCTATACATTTGTCGGTTTTCAAGAAGAGGAGCGGCAAGTTCTGACAAAATGTTTTAGAGATTTCCCTGCATCTGTTTTTTTCTTTGGCTCAGTAAGTCAGCTGTGTTCATCAATCTGTTACTGCATCAATTAATATTATGCCCAGATGTGGTTCTATGTAAGATTTCTTAACAGCTGACGGCTGATAATAAGCTCATTAAGGCTGCTGTAGATGACAGAAATAAAAAGTAAATTATAGAAACAGATGGAATAGTTTGTCCCATCTCTGTCAAATACAGTGCTCAAGCACTGCACTGAAATATAACCGTAAGGCCTTTGTTTTGGTGTTTCTATTTCTGCTGCTCTGACTAAGTTTGTCCTGTTTAATGTGTCTACATTTATTTTAGAAGATTTAGAGTCTATCCCAGCAGCTGTTAGGCAAGAGGCAGGGTAAATCCTGGACAGGTCACCAGTCCATCGCAGAGCCAACACACAGAGACAAACAACCACTCACACTCTCACAGGGAGAATTTACAATCAGTATTTGGCCTGATGAACATGTTTTCAGACTGTGAGCAGAAACTGGGTTCCCAGAGAAAACCAATGCAAAACATGCGACTTCCACACAGAAAATGTCCAGCTGAGATTCAAACCAGGAACGATCTTGCTATGAGGGGACGGCGCTAACTACCAGCAGCCCCCTTTTAGTCTATGCCTTTTTAGATCATATTTAAATCCTAGTAAAGCTAATTTTGACCATTGGCTTCCAACCTTTTGCAGATCCCACTGTAAAAATACTCATCTGAAACGGATTTTGTGTTTAATAAACAGAAAGGTCAATTATTTGGCAGAGAAGAAAAGTCTCCATTGCAGTGAAAAGCTGAATTTGAATGTATTTAAAAAACAAAATAAAGTTCCTAAATGTTTTTATATCTTTGGCTTCAAATTTCCACCTCGATCTAAAGCAGCCTGCTGAACCAGCCGCAACATCAAAAAGTGATGGACGGATTTTAAATAAATTTTCAGGAAATCTCAGAAAGGAGCAAGTCATTCGATTTGGGGGGGGAGATCCAAATCACCATCTGGGTCCAGAAGTTTTTAAATGACTCTTTACTATGGGGATATAGGAACAACTTTGCTATTAGAGTTTCTAACTAAAAAAAAAAAAAAAATAGAACTGCAATGGCTTGGCAGAGGTCTGCTCTGTGAGTGCTTAATTTTTATTTTTTTTCCCAGTAGTCTGGTAATAATATGCAGCCCTGAACCTCTCTCTTCATTTTTCTGACAGATGTCACAGATCACAAAAATCTGAATTTACAGTCACATTCAAATTGTACAGAACCACCATGGTTGGAAGCAGCAGCCAGAAATCTGAATCAGGTCACAGAATCTGAGGGTCACAAAGTTTGGCGTTACAAGGTGGATTCATGCATTACATCTCTGATGATTTTAACGAGTCAGATGCAGACTACAACTGAAACTGAGGAGCAATCGGGGACAGTTTTCAAGATAAATGACTGTAGAAGAGTGTTGATTGAAACAGCTGCTAGAAATTAGCTGATTAATGATGAACTCTCTCGTTATTTCAGCTTCATAAACAGCTGCAATGAAAGCGTCGCTTATTATCTGTCAGCAGAACTTTATTTAACACAGCCAGATACACACTAAATCCTTTCTCTTCATGTTCCTCATCATATTGTACGTGGCTCAACATTTTGTTTGGAGATCATTGGTGGTGATTAACATGTCAGCCAAAATCTATTTCATCTTTATGGTGAGCTGTGATTTAGGGTGCATTTCCACACGGATAGTCTGCTAGACTCGGTGCAATAGTCACACATCGGACTTTTTAAATAACGTTTTCCACTCTCCGCCAGAGGCGGCGCTGCAGGATAACTGAAGGAGAAGAATAAGACACAGAACAAAGAATAAGACTCGTTCATCTCTATTGGTTAATACAGAACAACTGCGGTCTCTAGGGGTCTAGTCAGATCTAGTGGTCTTGGCTTAATCAGAATTCTATCAGAACTTTTTTCAAAGTCTTCCGCATCTGATTTGTCCCAACCAGAGCGGCCTGTGTGTTTACCCACAATGCCTTGTGCTGAACCTACAATGCAATTTGTTTTATCGTCTGCTTGCTGTATTTAGTCCGTTTGAAGCGGATCGAGACTTGTGTGTGTGTTTGTAGGCAGACCGAGTCCGCTTCTTTGATTCAAATCTGAATTTGTTAGCGCATTCACAATACCCCAAACAAAGCAGGTTTTCCCAGCAAACAAACTAGGATTTAAATGAAAAAGGCTGGTGTGAATGGGCTCTTATACGGAAATAAATCTGATAACCTCCCTTGACTGTAATGAGTGGCGGCGGAGGTGAAAACCCAATTGCAAGCAGTCAAGGGAGGAAGCAGAATGGTGCTGGTGACAAGATTTATTGCTATAAACACATGACCGGGACCACCCACAACATTAACATACAAGGATCTGGCAGCGTAAAACTGAAACCATGGGGCATATATACACAGGGGAACAAATCAAGAACAGGTGAAGTGAATCAAAATTATACCAGGTGACCTAATGAGCCAGGGACAGAAACCACAGGAACAAGAGGAAAACAAGAAAACTGAACTAAACGTGACAAAACCCAGAACTATAAACCAAAACTCAACACAAAAACTAACACATGACACAAACAATGATCCCAACAGAAAACTAAACACAAAAACCAGAACTAGAAACTAAGATCAACAGAACATGACAAACCAAAACCCTAAACCATGATCACCAGAAATAAAGTCACCCTGTGAGCAAGTAAAGACTGTCAGAGAGGAAGAGATGGAGTTATGAGAGTGAAGGCTCAGATTTATGTCTGATAGTTGTAATAAAACTACGCTCAGCTGTCAGTGATTCATTTTCACAGCCCTGCTCGTCCTGTTGGTCATATGGTCCCTCACACGCTTAGTGCTCCCACCACAACGCGGCACAAAATCTGTAGCTAGACTCTTTCCTTCTGTTGTTCCCCGGTGATGGAACCATCTACCAAACTCCATCCGATCCGCAGAGTCTTTATCTACTTTTAAGAGCAAATCAAAGACTCACTTGTTTAAGAAGCATTTCCGCACTTAGCTCAACTCTTCTACGCGTCGGACCGAGTTAGAAAGATTGGTCCAGCTCTTTAGCTCAACTTAGTAGTGAACTAGCACTACATGACAGCACCTGGGTCCAACTGGACTCACAGCAGTCTGACTAATACTTAATTATGATGTTGATTATTATGATCCTGTTTGAATTCTTACTTATGTTGTTCTTATCCTCAGATGTAAGTTGCTTTGGATAAAAGCGTTTGCCAAATTACTGTAGAATCGAATAGAATAGAATGAAATATAATAGAATAGAATAGAATAGAACTTAATTTTTACCTTTGCATCACCAGTTTTTCCCATTAGCCAGAGCAAACTGATGTGAGGTTCATACAATAAAAAATAAATAAATAAAAAAATAGGTAGATCGCTACAATAAAAAAAAACTGCGTAGGTGCGCAGAAGCTCGACGCATCCCTCTCCCAACCAGACGTGCGGTCCGGCTACGTGAACGTGGTGACACAGTGCTTGGAGACGTAATCCTGTGTGACTGGTAAGTTTGTGATTATGTGTTTCCGGATTTTGGGATCTTCTCACTAACGACTGTAGAACAACGTCTTCTTCTTTTCCTCATTTTTTGCGCTGTAAAATATTGAACAGATGAATTATTTTTTCATCTGCGTCTAAGATCTCTCGAAGAAACTGAACCATGTCGGCCGCCATTGTTGTTCTAAAACAGAAAATACTTGCTGAACTGAAAACAAATTCTCGAAGAAACTCTGCCCTGTGGATTTTTCGGCAATGCTTTACAACAAGCTACAAGTGCTTTAAGGAACCTAAAGATATCAAAGCTGTCATGTTAACATGACTAATTAAAAAAGTAAATGGACAACTAATGAGCTAGAAATAAAAAATTTGACTGCGCATATTTAAGAAAAATATATAGATGATGAAAGCGGCCTACTGAGAGGAATCTATAACAAGTTAATAAATGTCAACACCTGGGACAAAACAACAAGCACT
Organism: Rhadinocentrus ornatus; assembly: GCA_037177495.1. NCBI lineage: Eukaryota > Metazoa > Chordata > Actinopteri > Atheriniformes > Melanotaeniidae > Rhadinocentrus > Rhadinocentrus ornatus. The sequence goes on from JBAMHW010000004.1 coordinate 5,796,861, forward strand.
ATCCATTTTGCATTTGATGTAAAGTAAAATACAACCTTTTTAAAACTGTGTAGCAACTATCAGTGCTGAAAACCACAAATTTGAGGCAACATTTACACATTCGCCATCCTGAAACTCATGCCAAGCTGTACATGCTAAAGCTAGCGTTAAATGAAAAGCTACATGTGCATAATTGAAGGAACTTTAAGATTCCACAGCTGCCAATAACCCCAGTAATTAGAGAAGTAAAAGAAAACTGGCTCACATTTTTTAGGAAAAAAAAACAACCTTGTATCAAGAAAAAAATAAGACATTTCATGTCACAGTTACATGTAACAATAAAGAACTACTGAGCTGTTACACCCTCTCCTGGTCCAGTCTGGCTCCGCAGCCAACAACCTGGATCACTCATTGATCACACCTGCTCCAATCTGTCCTTCCTTAATCTCGAGATCAGTCACACCTGGTTCCACTTCTGTCACCGGGCTTCGTATATTCCAGCACCAAGCTCAGTTTTTGTCAGGCCTCCTTACACCTACCATGGATTTCTTCTCTGTGTCTTCCTGTCCAGTGGATCCTAGAAGATCTATTCCCTCTACCGGGCCAGCTTGTCGCAAGACCCGTCTTCCTGTGAATCCTCGGTCCTGCCCGGCGCTTCATCATCCAATGCCAGCTCCCAGGTCCAAGCAGCCTCTGGTGGTGCCAGTCTCCAATGGGGTCTCCGAGGGGGTCTCCAAGCGAGATGCTCCTCTCCATCCTCGCGCTCTTGCCTGTCCTTTGGTTCCTGTCCCCGAAGAGGTCTGTGGTCAAGACGCTCCTTACCGGCTTCTGGTTTCCGGTTCCGAGTGGGGTCTCTGCTCGGGACGCTCCTCACCAGCTTCTGGATTCCGGCCCAGAGGGGGTCTCTGGCCAAGACAATCCTCTTCTGCATCTGACACTCCATCTTGCCATGAGGGGACTTTTGAGAAAAACCCCTAGTGACTCAGCTCCTGTCTGTGCAGCCTCACAGTCGCCCACCAGACTCGGTCCCTGTTGAAGCGACCAACAGGTTGTCCTCCGGATGACCTATTAATCTAATTGTCTCTTCCAGAGCTCCAGTCTGTGCTTCTGTCAGCGCACCTCTCTGAGTACCCGCTCCAGTCTGCGCCCCTTCCTGGAGTTCTGTCTCCATCTGCTCGGGTTCCTGGTCGCCCACCAGAGACTCAGCTCCTGTCAGTGTGCCCTCCTAGTCTTCTTCTGAACATTATAGTAACGTCTGTCTGTCTCCCAGAGATCCAGCTGCTCCACGCAGCGCGCCTCCCAGAGATCCAGCTTTAGTCTGCACGCCCATGGGTCCAACTCTAGTTCGTACTGCCCTCTGGCCATCCGCCCGAGAGCCTGTCTGTTCAGCTCCCAGAGATCCCATCTGCACGTCTTCTGGAGGTCCAGCTTCATCCTGTGTAGTCCTCTAGCCATCCACCAGATATCCGGTTTGCCAGTCCACCAAGGGTCCGACACTGTGCAGCGCAGCACTCTGGCCGTCCACCAGAGATCCGGCCTGCTCGTCCTCTGGGTCCAGGCCAGCTTGTCGTAAGACCCGCCTACCTGGGAATCCATATAATATCTATTAACCTGCTCTTGTCTGCGAGAGGTCCGTTCCGTAACACGAGCACTGCATAACAAGTCATTTTATCTATCTAACTCTTACATATTATACTATTTTATTTAGCTGACTAAAACCAGACAAACTCAAATGATTAAAATGACTAAATTATGGCAATTTAGCAAAAAAACATTAAATAATCTAAATCAATTTTATCAATTTAATCAAAATTAACACTTGTAGTAAAAGGGGCCGGCTGGGGTTGAAATTCAGTCTGGGAGCTTAGTTCAAAGCGGCCTTTTATCTGAACGCACAAAGGATACCACTGGAACCATAATTTTAACACAAATACTTTTATTAGTTAAAAACATAACAGCTAAACGTGTGTTTAATGATGTGAGAAAACAAGTCTAACTTTAACTGAGTTGTGTTAACTCTACTGAGTCAGCAAGTGTTTGAGCAGTACGCTTGTCTGTGCACATGCTGTGCAGTATAGTGGGTTTTCTTTCTCATCTAGGGAAGCCACTTTCTCTTAAAACCATTATTGTTTTGATGGATACACATAATCTTTCTGGGGGGTTGTTGTTGATCTAAATCTTTGGGCCCTGGACATGCATAAAAATAAAAAAGCAATAACTCATTAACATTGAAAAGAAAACATATCTAATTCAGAAACCCACTAATAGAAGTGCAGGAGTGGATGGGCTTACTGTCTCTGACTGGAGTTGGACCAATAACACATCTTAATGTAATTCTATGTAGAAGCTTATTACAAACCCAGTCCTGCACTATGCAACCTGGTACCGCTTTTCATGCAGTTCCTGCTCCATTTTCCTCCTTCATCTACTTCTAATGTTCCTTTCTCATCTCACTTCCTCCTCCTCACTCCTATAGCTTACACTGGCTATGTCAGCTAACAATAACATCAACAATAATAACGTTATAGAACTTTAAAAAGAATTCAGTGTTAGCACAAAAATACATTTAAAAAGTCAAAATAAAAACACCACATACACACACACACACACACTGTAAATGAATTAATCACTTTAATGTACTTTTCTTGAGCTGGTAAAAATGGCAATTACTATAGAAACAGAACAGGAAAACAGTCTCTAAAGCCTACATTTAAATAGTAGATGGTTTTTTTTCTTCTTTTCCTTGAACACAGGCTCTCTGCTGAAATACATTTTCTTTTATAATAAAGAAACGTGTGTGTTTTTCTGGTCAGCTATTAGTAATTTTATTTTGAATTGATTATGTGATTTATGCTGGTATTGTTGATGAAAGGCTACCTTTAATGTTGTCTGTGCCCTGAATACGTCCAAAAAAAAACAACCACATATTTTGTGTTAACCCCTTTTTCCTTTTAAGCCTTCTGCTAAATATTATTTTAACATAATATGTGACCCTCACGTAGCCAGGGTCACACAGGTCACCAATTCTGATAGCCATCAGAATGTGTGACTTTAATGTATCTGCATTATAATTAACTCAGAATTAAATACAAGACCTGGCTGACCTCCCTATGGCCAGCCCGCCCCTGAGTAGTAAGCATTTAATATCTGCAGATCATAGTAAATGTTAGCATTTGCTCTCTGAGCTTAAATAAATAATCCCTGACATCTACCTGCTGGTTACCTGGCAACTTCACTTCACTCAACTCAACTTCAAATGATGGCACTGGAGGGTTTGTACTATGAAGCATGTTGAGCATACTAGGTGTATCTTTGCAGTCATATAACTCTGGTTTAAACATGTTCATATGTTAACTCAAAAATAACTTGTTCTTTGTAAAGATTATATACAAGATGCTAAATCTGAGTCTATGAAACCTGAGGGGGTCTGGGGTCGTTAAGTTAGCTCCTGGGACCTGTTATTCAAAAGATTTAATCCGGATAAAAGCTATCCGGATATGAGAATCCCATTTTTAATGATGGAGAATCATGTAATCCATCTCACTTTTTTTTCTGGTTGTTCAAAGCCACATTGGATTCGTTTTCTCTGATCCAGATACAGACTTTCCCAGAATTACCATATCCAGATAAAAAGTGCTCTAATCTAATGGGTCATCTGACCCATTAAAAATTAAGCTTTTTTCCCCACAAATATATTTATAACTTTTGTGTGTTGCAAATGCAACAAATGATAAATGTCCAATAGATAGAAGATAAAAGCACATTTAAAACTCTTTATTCATGACGACAGCAGCATTGTGAAGCTGCTCTTAGGAGACGGATCTCTTTGGTTTCCTTTGGTCTCTGTTAGATAAATCTGCTCTTCTGCTCTTTCAGTTTCTCCTGTAAGAAGCAACCTGTAGGCATCATCATCATCTTTGGTTGGAAAGCAACTCTGATCCTCTTTTCTGAGGTCCTGTCGCCCTGACAACTGGCTCTCTCGGTGAGGATCCGCCTTCTTCCTCTATTTGTCTTTGTCATGGCTGAACAAACCAAGTGAAAATTAAAACAAATTTTGTATATAAACACGACATGATACAATATATTATTTGACCAGTTTTAACTTAGTTTATTTACATTTTGCTTGTGGATCCCACCTTTCTCCCGGGATCAGAATAATCCATCGTTTTGGGATCAGATGTGCCCCAATCCTTCCTTAAGGTTTTATCCATATATATATATATATATATATATATAAATATATTCTTCTTTTGAACAACCTGTTTTCAAGACTTGATCCAATCTGGATAACTTTTATCCAGATTACTTCTTTTGAACAACCAGGCCCTGGTTACAATGCCATATTGAATGTTCAACTACATTGAACTTAATCTCTTGAAACGCAGGCTTATTCTTCAATTTAAAAAGCTTTTGTTCAGAAGCTTTTTAATTTAATGAAAGCCCCTGCCCCTACCCTTCCTGTGTGTCCATGCACAGAAAGAAATATTTTTCTTCCATAGACCTAAATGTGGATTTATGATCACAATAAATATTTTACTAAAGAAGATGGATGAAGTGCAGAGATGAAAAGCATTTGCTGTAATTTGAATTGCATCAGGTGTTAAATCAAGGTGAGCTGTTATGGGGTGACTTTTTTCCCGTGCTGGTACAGGTCAATGGGGAATTGACGAATCTACTTTGGCATTCATACCTGCAGTTTATTATTCATTGAATTCTGGCTGAAGCACTGGGATTCAGACCCAGAGCAGCTGCACACACAAACACCAACACACATGCAAAGTTATTCCTCATTGCATGCTGAGAAAAAAAAGAGTTTGGAGGAAAATGTGAAGCAGCCTTCAGTGTTTTTTTTTTTTTTCTATGTCATTTACTGCCTGAGAAAAACTTTAACAAAACCATCACAACATTACTGAGAGTCATTTTGACACTTAGAAGAAGGCAGGATGCCTAATGAAATTAAGATCCCACTGTCCTGATTCATGGATCAGAGTTATCTATCCCAGTATTTCAAAACTTTGCTAGATTAGTTAAAAATGATTCTGATCCTCTCAGATAGAGATACTACTTTTAAGTAGTATCTAACTTTTAAGTAGTTTGTTGCAAATTATTTTAAGACAGCATTTTAAAAAAAGGGTCTTCACTATTTTGTGTAAAAAAAAAAAAAAACATGCACAAACACAAATTTTGGAAATACCCAAGCTTTACTGAACCAAATTATCAAGGCTTCACAAAAAAAGGTAAAAACATACAATGTCCTGATATTATATTTTGGAGAAACACAGATTAAAAAGTACACTTCTGATTGCTCTTCCTGCTGGTTCATCAGCCTGATGTGGTGGAGGTGGTGGCAGATCTGGACCCTCCAGGACTGGTGGTAAATCTGCCGTGTTTTCATAGGGTGGAACACTCGTGCCTGAGCTATATTGTGCAGCACAGTGCAGGCACAGATTTTCTTGCGGGCCTTTATGTGTTCTACACGAAGGTAATCCAAGCAACCATTGACGCACTCCATTGTTGCTCTTGTTGAGCTGTAGGCATTATTATACAGATGTTGAGAATCATTGATCACATTTGCAAATGGTGTCATTAGCCACCGGCGAAGGGGGTAGTTACTGTCACCAAGAAGTATGCTGTCTAGTTTGAATTACAGGGGAGTTAAGGGAAGCTTGGCTCCCCTGAAAGGCAGGGGAGCTCCCCTAATGACATTCAGCTGATACTTTCGGGGGAGCCGTAAAAAGCTTCCAAACAACGCAGATGATTCGTTGTTTCCTTCAGCACCATGGACAGCATTATACCTTTAGACGGCCAACTCTGCGCTCGTGTTCTCATCCACCTGCTGCATCTACCACTCACCTGGACGCATCCCCTCACCATCTGTGTCCCCCCCACTAACCTGATGCATCACCCATTCACCTGGACGCTCCCCATCACCTTGTGTGTGCCCCCTTCTA
>JBAMHW010000004.1:5802979-5817054 GCA_037177495.1 Rhadinocentrus ornatus
CCTCTTTCTGTAAAGTCCTCTGAGACAACTTTGTTGTGATATAGGGCTATACAAATAAACTTGACTTGACTTGACAGCAGCATTGTCTGTTGTGTGCTGTAAGTGTCCACACAACCACCTGATGTGCTTCTCCGTCGCTGTTTCTGCTTAAACAACTGCATACACTAGTTTTTTAACCATATTTTTAACCGCACTACATGCACTAATATAAATGTGACATGTGACATGTGAAGTCGTGGTGCGCGTGCGAAAATAAGGCTCCCCCGAAAGCCCCAGTGTAATTCGAGCCCTGGCAGCAGCAAATTATCCTTGCCGAGGAACAACTAAAACAAACTAGGCTTCAGCAAGATAAAGCAAAGTTCAATATTTAGTTACTAGAAAAGGAAAAACACAAAAACTTTCAGTGTTACTTTAGGTTTGTTTTTGGAAGCAATTTTAAAAACTAACTACTTTTTTAGGGCAAATTTCGTCAAATGTGTTTATATTTGGCCTCTTTTAGGTCAATAAAACTGGACGTGATGTGAATTGTGTGTTGTGTTTCATTTGGTTTTGCAAAACTTATGTCTTGTTCTGCAGTAATTGATTGGTTACATTTTTAAAGTATTATACGGGTTTTGGTACCATTAGTTAGAAAATGCTTAAGTAATACTTCCAGACTTCTTTACTAATGAATATATGTGAAACAAATACATGGGATCACTCTGAAATCCACCTGTCAGGTGTGACCAATCTAATGCTGCATTTTGGTATCAAAGTGATCCACATTAGTCTAAAGTTTTAAAATACCCAACAGAAGCTGATATCTGAATTTAAGGTAGGATTGAATGTAAAAATTTAGATTTAAATGTTCAAGAATAAACCAGTTTTGAAATACCCAATTTTGGATCGGATCTGGGTAAAATCCAATCCACTTGGATTAATCCTGATGGATTATGTGTAACATACTAGGCCCTGGGAATCGTTCATGTGGTGAAGAATATCAGCTGAAGAAAGATCTTGATTTGAGTTCGCTGTCACTGAGGAGACAATGAAAGACCAAGAACTTTGTCATCGAAAGTTAACTTGAAAGTCATTTTATATCAGATTTGCTTAGTGAAGACTGTGGTTTGACCAAGGACAGTTGCTGTCAAAATCAGACGTGAGAATAATACTCAGCTAAAGCACCTCAATTAGAAGGAAATCCCTTCTATATATAATCCAGATCTTACTGGCATTTTGTTATCGTAAAGATGTGATTAACAAAGACATGGGGGGTTATTTATTTACACAATTTTGCCCTGAAAACCAGCACTGACAGCATTTGTACAGTGAAAAAATATATATCAAGAAATTTGAAAACAAACACACACTGACAAGATAACTGGTAAACTTATAAAAATGATAAAAATAAAGAAAAAATACTTTATTTTCTGAGGGGAAATCATAAACTTGAAAATGTAACGGTGCTTGAGTCAAAGTCACGTGAATCATTGGGATCACTGGGAATAAAACACCAGTGTACAAGCTATTTTTGAGTGAGGATCTGCAGTTAGGACAACAAAAGTGTGCACAGCTCACTTTTCCTTGACAGAATAACACTTTAATAAACCATGTTTGACAACAGCCACCACATGCGTTGCAATCTCAAAAGCACAGGGTTCTAGACACCGACTATATGAAAGTCTCACCCTATTGCCTTCAGGGCTCGGATACAGGGCACTGCGGTGTAGGAAGGCTGTCTGATGCCAACAGTCACAGCTGCCCTAAACAACAGGCCTGGCTGAGGATGCCATGTTTTTTAGGGGTTTGCTCTGTGAAAAAGAATTTCCCCTCAGGGATAATAAATTCTTAAGTTTATGATATTTGAATCAGGACTCTCACATCAGCCCATTGGTCTTATTGTAAGTCTATTAATCAATGTTCGGGTAAAACTGTTGAGTGAAAATTTTATGGGATCAATGGTTTTCCATTCATTCATCCATCCTTTCATTTTCTAAACCCGCTTATTCCAATTCAGGGTCACAGGGTTGGTGGGTGGGTGAGGGTTCTATTGCAACAGCTACAAGGCAAAAGGCAGAGTATGTCACAGGTCTATCACAGGGATTGATGATCTTTTAGCATTTAATCACATTGTTGTGCCTTACTGTGCTTTGGCCTCCCTGTGTTTCTCTTTACTCCGCTCCAGGGCTCAGGTGAGGTGGCTACTATACTTGAGTCTAAAAAGGTGTTTCAGTAGTGCATTTAGTGATGTTCTGTACTGTGTCTCCGTCTGGCTGATTTTTTTTTCCCAGTGTGTTGTGTGCTTTTGAAAGGGCAGCAACAGGCTGCACATCTCCAACTCCTCAGCAGGGCGGCAAGCTTTGCTGATCCCTCCTGTGGAGTGGAAAAGTACTGGTGCAGTGTTGCAGCTCAAAGCATCAGACCACACTAGTGTGGGATGTGTGTGGGATGATGAATATGACCATTTATTGACTTTTCTTTATATAATCAATAGAAATGGCTATGAAAGCAAGATACAAATAAATATTTTATCTTTAGTTGAGACTTAAATGTGAGGATTTATTTAAAGTTGTTGTCAAACCTTAAAGAGAAGTCATAGTTTAGTGATTTACAAACACTTAAACTACAGGCGTTATATTTTTTCACACTTCTCTATCTTGTTGTCTGCCTTCTTACCAGCAGCTTCAGACTGTGGTTGCTGTCAGCTTCAGGTGAAAGAGATTAAATGTCTGCAGAGGTGTGGGTGGAATGATAGAAAGCTGGATGAATATGAACGGTTGAAGGTCTGCAGCAGATGGGGGTGGGGGCAAACCTCCAACCTGAAGATAAGAAAGCAATATTAAACCCACCTCAACTCTTTGATCCATTCAGTTTTATTAAATTTATTTATGATTTTTCCATCACAAAGCCTTGCAAACTATTTAAAAATCCATCTAAGGGTTCTAAAGGCATATTTACTGAAAAATATTTGTGCCGTGGCCTGTATGCCTGGCCTCTCTTTCCTCCTCTCTCATTCTCTGACTAGAGATGATTGTTTTGACTGCTGTTGCCTTAGACTCCGTCTGATAAAGACCCAACACTGCAAGAGGGACAAACTAAAAGGAAAGATGCTCCATGTGTCCATCATCCCTTCTCCAAGTGCTGAGAGGAGTCTGGATACTCACCTGAGGCTGCCAAGATATATGAAGACACCACAGTACCCCTGTTTTAAAGATGCAGTCGAAAAATTAAAAGTTGTGTATAATATATATTACGGCTTCATGTAAAAGCTTGTTGGCTCCATCTCTGGTCTGCTACAGTAACAGCTCTTCAGATTGGTGTCTTTAACGTTCATGTCTGTCCCTCAGGTGTCCTGTAATCATAAGCAGTCCCTGCACAGGGCCACCTGTTCGTGACGGAAGTCCCTGCAGGGGCAAAGACGTCTGTATTTCGAGGAGTGTCCTGCACAGCTGAAGAGTAAGGGATCCCGCTGAAGGCCGCACTCCCGACGCAACACCGAGAAGGCTGGGAGGATGTGGTTGACCTCGGAGTCGATCACCTCACACTGCACCTCTAACCTACAGGGGTGAAACAGAGCAGCAGTGGTCCGAATACATGCTGAAATAACCTCATCACGGGGAAAATGCAAGTCAAAAGAATTATTTCTATTTGAGATGAGCAATCAGAAAGCACAGCTGGTATTTTATTTAACTAAATGAAAATTGAAAAACAAAAGAAGAGATTTCAGGACTTTCGCCATGCTATAGATGCTAATTCAATAGAGAAGAAAGAGGGCTGAAGGACTGAAAAGAGTTGAGAAGTGACAAGGAAGCTGGAAAACTTCAAGGCAGGTAAAAGATGTCAGAGTGGAAACAAAATAAAAAAACAGACCTGAGCTACAAAGATTTGTAACTGTACAGAAACAAAATGGAGTAGAGGCATAAACCAATACAAAGAGGGAAAAAAGAGAACACAAAAGACGAGTCTCAGCTAAAAGCAGTCAGGAGGGGGATGTTTGGAGAATATTATTAAAAAACCAGCAGGCCTTCACTTTCAGAGAAAAGTACAGTAAATGTCTGAGAGTGAAGAGCCTGGTTTTTAGTTTTACACATTTTCCAGAATGTGTCTGTCAATAGTCAACTTAAATATACAAGATGGATCTTTCAGGCTGTCATTTCTATACACGCTGCCTCTGTGTTTAAGGCCTGTCCCTACAGGCGGTGTCAAGCTTTAAATCTGAAGTAGCTTCTTCTGACAACACCCAGATGCACATGAGACATTCTGTTGCTTCTTACTTTCTCTGTCAGTGATCCTGTCACTGTTACATAAATACAGTCAAATGATCATTTCACTGAAGTTCGGATTTGGTGGTTCAGAGCAGCAGCTTTAAAAATAACTTGCATGTAAGTTAAGGGACCTGCAACATCAAGCTGACAAGTAGCTGTCAGGACCATGCAGAGCATCAGTTGAACACTGTTTCTCGTGCTTTTGGTGTATAATGCACCTTCTGCACCGTCAACCTCGTCAATGTCATTTTCAGCCGATTCAGCAGGTCCAATTGGTCAGTGAGAAAAATCACTGACTTCCTGTTCAGCATCACTGGGGAATCCATGATTTCACCCACTTTATTCTTCATCTATGCTTCCTCCTTTCTTTTTAAACTTACTGACAAGCCAGACATTGCCTCTCAAACAAGATGTGACCTTGAACTACACAGAAACTTCTCAGAGTAAATGACAGTGAGAGACAAAGGGGGGTGGGGGGGTATAGTACTACGCACTCTGATCCCACTTACCATTCATAAAATAAGAGTGGCTACCAAGCCAACGTCAGCATTAATACAGACTGGGTTGGTTCTATCTTACTTTAACTGAGGCTTGTTTTCCAGCCGGTAGATACTCTTCATCAAATATTACACGATTTTAATGCCACAAAAATATTTTTAATACATTTGTATGGTTTTGCCACATTTCAACTAAAGTGAGGTAAACAGAAAACATACTCTTCGGAGCATTGTTGCTTATTTGCCGTCATCTTGTGCGAAATGAATTCTGGGAGAAAAGAAGCTGCGAAGGATCCACCACCAGTAGCCTTAGCTACATGCCAAATGGAGTGAAGGTTTGTAGGGTGGATTCAGAGGCGTCTTCCAGTGTTTGGCATGCCACGAACCTGGCACATGAGAGCTATCCTGTGCAACACTGCCATTGTGGTTTCCAGTGGTACTGCTCCTTGTGCTACATCTAGGTATGCATCCAAAAGCTCTCCGATAATGGACTGAAATATGCACGTAAAGGACTCAGAAGTCTCTGTCCACATATGCAATGTACCTCATAAATGAGGTTTCATAGTTCGCTGGAATATTATGGGGACTTGGTTCAATCAGTGTTTGCAACATTATTCCAGTTTAGGTTTTGCTTTCACACTGTACCTAATCAAATGAACCAAACCTTTTGAACAACTTATTCCCCTTGTTGCCTGAGGTAGCGCTGCATTAAGAATTACTGAAGAAGACAAGACAAGCAACGAACAAAAAAAATCATCTTTTGGTTAATCCAGGACAATGTGCTTTCACCACATTGTAATCAGCTTCATGCAGTTGGTTCACTTGAAACAAACACCTATGTTTTTAGGCAGACCAGAATCTGTGTGCTTAATACGAATCAGAGTTCAATTGCCTTCCTCTCCTCCTACCAAATGAACGAGACTTCCCAAGCTAATTAAAAAAGGGCTGGTGCAAATTAACTCTAAGACAGGAGTAGTTGGAGGACAAGTCAGCAACTTTCTGTTTGAAAAAAAAAATCATACAGTCAATAAATAAATCCTGTCTTTTACTGAAACAAACCTTTGAAGTAAATATCTAAACACCTGGTCAGTCAGCTTCAGTTTGTACAAAAATCTTCCCAATTTAAACTCACCGCTTGATGGCAGTAAGTTTGCACATAGCTTCATGATATACCTTTACATCACTTTCGCTTGACCTACCCTTGCAGAGCCTCTTTGTTGTTGATGAAGCGGAAATGAGCAGGTTCGCAGATGAAACTGGCTGACTGGCAGGCCTCAACACAAGACTGGCCCTCTTGAGACACAAGTAGCCGGAGGGAGCTGAGAGGAGGCCAGGCGCTGGGAGCCGTCATGTTGGATGCCCAGACCACGGCTGTGGAGTTGGGCAGGGGCACAAACAGAGGTCCTATCATCCTGCTGCCACCAGCAGATACATGCCTGGAGTGGTTGGCTGGAGTGAAGGGAGGCTCTGGTGCACAAAAGTCCTAATGAAAGTTACGAGAAACATAGTTTGTCAAGTAGCATCACTGGAGAACTGGATGCTATTAAAAGTGGTGTTTACAAGCTGTGCAAAGCTACGGCAAGTACATAAAGATTTGAATGTTCTGCACAGTGATGTTTGCCTTGCTGTTTAGCAGATCCAACTGCAACATCACAGCTAAATGTAAAACAACGTGAATCACACGTTACCAACCAGCTGCGTTCTACAACTGCATGGGATAAATTAAGCATGAACAGGAGTAAAGATGGATCAATATTAACTATGTCTCTCAGCTATCTGCCTGAATGTATCCAAAGCATGTGCTTTTACTAAGAAAATGAAACAATTACATGTCAAAATGAAGTAAATAAACTTGCAGTTACACACATGCAGTGAAACTTTGCATTTTTGCTTCTTTATTTAGAATGATGCAGAAACAGGTTTTACAGGTACAGATCTCACCCAGCCCTCATTATAATAACCGTGCTACAAACAATACAAAGTGTAAAAATGCCATCTGAAAAGTAGATCTGAAGTCCAGCTGTGGCTGGAAGTAGAATTTTAACAGCTGTATCGATTAATCAGCTCCACCATGTGTTTGAGACGGATATCTGAGCAGGAACACAGGGCTGGACAATAATTCAATATCAATATATATCACAATATACTTTTAGTCAATAACAGTAATATGAGTTTTGAACAAATTTCCGATATTTCGATATACATACAGTATAAGATTACAGCGTTTCACTGACTGCCGTTCAAGCCGAACAGAAAGAGCTGCAACACATTGGCTACGTAAGTGATGACGTACACCACAGACACGGAGGCTGACCAATGAGCCCCGACCAAGCCCAGCAGCAGTTGGCTGTGCTTAGTTCAAGGTAGAAGGCTAGGCTAAGCTCCAACGCTGCTAGTTTTAGCTAAAAAACGAGCCCTCGTGTCTGTAATGCAAACGTGACTGAACAAGCTTCTACAAGCGAAGAGAAAACAGAGTTATAGACAGAATAGTTGATAAGAGAGGAAAGACTAACTCGTGGTACGGAAGTGGTTTGGCTCAGTGTCGCCAACTTAGCGACTTTGTCCTAATCGTTTTCACTCCCCTCTAGCAACTTTTTTTTCTTCTTTTTTTTAAGCGACTAGCAACCAATCTAGCCACTTTTTCTGGTATTGTTGGAGACTTTAGGGGACTGACCCCCGTCCCCCGTCCAGCGAGACTTGGTCCTGACGCAGCTCTCAGCTGCATCAGAGCAGGAGATCAGCTCTGTTTCATCACCAGGCTTAAAATGAAACATACAAAGCTGCTGCTGATCCCTCGCTGGCTTACCTTCCTTATAAGTAATATCTATTAATAAAGAGTGTGGACAAAAGTATTTAAAAAGTTTAAAGTGTTGACATGTTCCAGACTCCTATATAAAAAACAAATTACACCCAATAAAATTAAACTAAAAAAACAAACAGAAAAAAAAAATATTGACTGAAGAATTTAGTTTCATTTTGTTATTTTTTTTCTGATCAGGCAACAGTGCATTTGAAGCATTTCCACTCATAGAATATGCTGAGTCAGAAGATGAAGCACAAATTGTTGCTCACTCTTTTTTTTCTGTTTTTTTTTGTAGCAATTCTGAGCACTTTTATTTTTAAGCCTAGTTGAAACACATTTGTTTAAATCTATAAGAACATAATAAGCCTGTTGTAGTTTAAAGTTAAAGCTATTATTATTGAGAAAGGTAAAAGTTTTATTTTACCTTTGATGGTGATTTCAAATTTCTTTGTTTAAAGGCTAATTTAGCCTTGCTAGATACAAATAAAGGATGAATATTTATTTATTGTTTTTATTTCTAAAGTGTTATACTTGGCAAAATAATTTTTAGTTTTACAGCATTTGTTTTTGCATTTTTGGCAGTTTTTCTGATGTTTTTTTATTATGTTTATATCGATATCGGAATTATTTCGTATCGACCAAAATTAAGAAATATATCATGATACAAGTTTTGGCCATATCGTCCAGCCTAAAGTCTAATACTTTACCATTGGAGGTCAGGTGAGGTTCGTGGACAGGGGCCATAACTGGGTCATACTTGGTCCTAGAAGGCTGAAACTTCTTGGGTGTGTTAACCTAGTCCCATGAGTGTGTGATATCAATTTCAGCTTATCTGTAAAACTGACCACTTTATTGCCTCTGTCCACGAACTGGACCTGAGTTGCAATGTATTAGACATGGACACTTTGATTCAATCTGTCCTGGTTCTGTCCTACTTGAGGCAAGAGTGCTCAGACATGCACCAGCTGTCCATTGTGACCCTATCGTTGATTGTGAAGAGTTTGAAGCAAATCAGACAAAGTACAGTATATTGTTGGTTCTTCAAAAGACAGTGTCCACGTCTAATACTTTACCATTGGAGGTCAAGGGAGGTTCGTGGACAGGGACCATAACTAGGGATGTATACCGAGTACCGGTATTGTTTGGTACCGGTCCAGAATCTTAACGGTACCAGGGTACCTTTAAGATTCTGGACAAATGATACTGTAATCGGTACTCTCTATCTAACCATCGTGTAATATGACTCCGTCGCCACGACACTACTGCCGTCGATAGTTGATGACGCAACGCATTCTCAACTGTGGTAGATCATGTCCGAGTTAAGGTCTAAGCGATCCAAAGTGTGGGCCTACTTTATCAAAGTTGACAAAGATTCGTCAAGATGCAACATTTGTGTAAGACAAGTGTCATCCAAGGGAGGTAACACCAGCAACATTATGAAGCACTTGCAGCGCACTCATAACATTAAACTGAAGGAATGCGGCATCTTCGACTGCTTAGACGAGATCTTCCATTGTGAAGAACCTGGTTGCGGAGAAGCAGAGACTTGTGGGTAAGAAAATAGGCCTTGTTTCAATATTATTACTCAGACAGGAGCCACAGCAGGACTACATATTTAAATTGATTTCAATTGGTCTTTCCAAATTTCAGGCATGACTGTCCATACTGTTGTCCTGGATGTGAGGACTGCTGGAACTTGCTGTATCTCATGGTTGAGAGATTTATTGAGATGTACCCAGCCATAAAAGCTGCCCTCTTGGACCCATAAGCCCAAATACTGATGAAGAGAGAGAGGTAATCTAGTGTGCTGTTTGATAGAAATTCAGAATGACACTGGACTAGTATTTTAAATTATTTAAGTATTTAAATAAATAAGTAGTATTTGATGTAGATTAAGTAACCATAAAGAATACTGAGTAATTTTAAAAAGTGAGTTCCCATCAGAATAATAAAAATTCATGTCATGATAAAGCCAATGCAACTACATGATTGTAGAGTACATAAATATATAAATAATTTAATCTCAGACTTGAAAGGTTCACAGAGGATGACTACAAAAAAGCCACGGAGTTTGTCAACGTGATGAGAATAGTGTACATGTCCACCCTGGCGGTATCAAGTGACAAACAGGCCACCTGCAGCCAGATTCTTCCCATAATAACAAAGCTTGAGAACCACTTCAGAATTGCACAGGATGACTCTGCGTTTGTGGCCACCGTCAAAGAGAAAGTGTGGGGTGACTTGTCCCAACGTTATCAGGTGCAAAACAACAACAAAACTTGTATTATCATCCCAATTCATACATAGCTGGCTGTTCACTGTACAAAATGTACATACTTTGCATTGCACTTTTTTGCTTATCCTTTCCAACAGCATTTTGTTTCTCTATTATTTTTGCAAAGACAAACTGTGTGAACTATGTGAAGCTATTGTTTGTTTTATTTGTGAATAGGATGATGATCTGATGCTGTTCTTGGAAGAAGCCACCACCATGGACCCTAGGTTCAAGAAGAAAACCAACAAAGAAGAAGTATTTGACCGGCTGATGGAGTTAGCAGTCATTACAATTTAACTTTGTGAATATATGCAGTGTACATGCATGTATATAACACTTTTATTTAGGCAATACAATCTCCCTCTCACAGCTGTCAGAGGATGATGAGGTACCAATGTATGAAGCTGAGTTCCAGAGGAATGAAGAAGGGGATGATGACGAAGTGGAGGACGATGTAAGTTTGACATGTTTGTGTGATCCTATGATGTGTTGCAGCAAAAAGCAATGAACTTTACTTTAAAAAAAATATGTTATTTTATATTTCAGCATTCAAAACCAGCATCTGCACTGGGAGAACTCTTCGCAGAGGAAGATAGACAACTACAAAGGCAGCTCATTGTGCCTCAGAGTGCACAAACTATTCAAGAAAGACAGAAAAAAGAATTGGCAGTTTACAGAGGACTTCCCCCTATCCCCACTGAACAAGACCCTGTCCAATGGTGGTGTAGTAAGACAGACACACTTCCTTTATTCTCACAGCTGTCATTCATCTACCTGTGCGTCCAGGCTTCTTCTACACCGTCTGAACGAGTGTTCTCAACCACAGGAGACACAATCTGTCCAGAGAGGTCTCGGCTGCAGCCTGAGAAAGTAAACATATTGCTTTTTCTTAACAAAAACTGTTAGGGCCAAATGCTGCAAGAGAAGTGCCTCCACTGCACTGTTATGTTCATATGTTTTAAATCTATGATCTTCTTTTCTAAGAAGCATTTAACTGTAAGAATAGCTTCTGTTGTGTTCTGATCCGCCTTGCGGGAATAAAAAAAAAGTTGAATCTTTTACTATCTTATTGTTATTGTTTACTCTAAATTACGTTGTTTCGATAAGAGTATCAATAAAAATCGGTATCGATAAGGAGTATCGTTTTCGATATCGGTATCGATAAAATCACAACAATATACACCTCTAGCCATAACTGGGTCATACTTGGTCCTAGAAGGTTGAAACTTCTGGGGTGTGTCCATCAAAAATTTGTTGACTTTTTCTTTTTTTCTTAGATGAATCATCTGTCAGTGAAGACGGACAAAAAGAAGATCCTCCAGATGTTGTGTTAAAGAGTACAGGTATGTAATAAATTACCTTCTTTTGTTTTTCACGTTTATTGTTATACCTCTCACAGGGTGTTCTAACCTTTTTTTGTTAGTTCGAGCTAAGATGGTCAACACATGTATGCCAATTGTTTAAAAAATGACTGTTTTACTTAATGCATATTATTAATTTTAGGTGACGAGACCACTGAGAAGTCTCGGAAATGTATTCCTTGTGAAGGTATGTGTTAATTTACAGGAGCCAATACACTAAAGGCAATGTCTTTATCGCCCCAAGGCCTTCATCATTGTAACATTGTATTTTTAGAGTAAGCCAGGAAAAGGACATTACGTTCTTTGCGCACAGCCAGTGTGATTATCAGGTGCAGGTTTTGTTGTTTTATTTGGATCTCTACTGGTAGGATACCTGTTTGAAAGTACTTTTTTAATGATTGTTGACTATTTATTACAGATGACTTTGTTCTTCCAACTCCTCCCGAAATGAGAAATGTACAGTCTGGTAAATATTCCGCAACTACCAAAAAAATGAAAAGACGCTGCATCATGTATCCTGCAAATACAAATAGTGAGACTCAAGCAAAGAAAAGAATAACAAAAGGTATGCATATACAGAACCGGTCAATGTGGCATTTCAATCACCACCATGGCTATGTCAGTATTGGGCCAAGTGGTCACTATAATTACTGGTTAAGTATTTATTTATTTTTATTTTTTTTTTTGAACAGATGACTCTTTTCTCCCAACTCCTCCCCAAATGACAGATGCACAGATTGGTAGGTGGTTGTGTGAAACACGTTGTGCATTTGATTAGGTCTCAAATATTTAGAAGTTCAGTATGGTGTACCAGAACTGAAAGTTTACAACTTGAAATAAATGCCACAATTAAAATGCCACATGTTGACTAACCAAATATGTGTAAAGTAATTTTTATTTATTGCCATGCTAACTCTAACGAGTGTCTAAACCCTCTAAAAATGCTGAAAGAACACCAACTGGCATCCCCTCGTGGCCTTATTCTCGATCCTTGGCAGACAGTGGTAGCAGAAGTCCGTCTGTTTCTCTTTCTGGTCGAAGGTATTTATTTTAAATATGCTAATCAAATTTACTCAACTCACGATGCAAGTGCCAAATCTTTCAGATGATATAAAATGTTTCTTGAAATTACTTTAGCTAATGTTTTAGCTTCTAAAGCTTTTTAGCTTTAGCCCCCCACCCCTCATTAAAATGAGAAATTTCTATGCAAAACTATCATTTCCACTATTTGTAATTATACTGCATTTCCAATACCTGATGTAGTAAACTTTCTATCTTTTTTTAAGCAGATCAATCAGTCCTGGCCTAGAGAGTCGGACCAAATCACTTTCACAGAGACGGCGTTTGGGTTCCTCAGGGTCTTCCACTTATGGACGGAGGTATTGAATTTGAAAATGATCACACACACATACAGTGATGTTGCAAGGCTCAATGTAGTGAGTTTGTTTTTGTTTTTTCAGTTTTCAGCTTTTGTTTCTTCCTATCAATGACTGCAGGTCTATCTGATGCCATGCTAATCCCTTTGGTTAATGAGACATTCAGCGTCTTTTAGATGCGCAGAGGGTTAACACAGAGCTTGTCTGGTCTGCTTTCTATTCTTAGTTACTGTGATTTTAAACCCAAGTTTTTCACAATACATTGCTTTTTAATGGGAATAATGAGGTGTGCCCTTGGGAATCATCGATAGTGAGTTTACCTCATCCTTTTAGGTTTTAATGTGTCAGGGACGCAGGACACATACGTCACTGCATACATACATAAACACACATAAACACACATCTCACACAAACATGTAAGTCACTTAAGCGGAAAAGGCAAAAAAAAAAATGTCTTTTTTGCAATGGGAAAAAATGCTGGAATTTGGCCAACATACTTCTATCCTTCTGTCTGAGAAAAGTAATGTTATTTTCTTCGTGCTAACACTTAATAAGGAGTCTTCCAGTGTTCTTATGTGTATTAATGTGGAATTATGGAATTCTAGAAAAGATGGTTTGGAGGTTAAAACGTCACCGGACACCAACTTGATGAATAATAAAAAGGTTTAGTAAAAAAATTAAGGCATCAAAAACATCTGTAGAATCTGTGAGGACTCCTAAGCCAGTTGCAGAAATCCCATAGAACTGCTATGTCATCTTCCTTAAATAGAACCTAGACAAAGACATTCCTAAGTTCACGTCTGGACAAATCATAATATTCACATGCAAGAGACCTATCACACCATCCAAGTATGGAGCTTAGATGTCATAGACTCTGGACAGAAAACAGGCTAGTTAAGCTGAAGTTGGTTAAACATAGACAAATTTGGTCATCAGGCCTCTGAATGCTGAGGATCAGACACTACAGTTCCTAGCTGTCCCCAAAGTAAAAAATTTCAAAAAAGCATCACTGGGCGATTTTAATGTTTATTTCAAGCGAAAATTAACATGAAACAAGTTAAAATAGTCTAAATACAGCGTTTATTACATTTATTTTTACTAGTTAATACAATAGAATAATAAGCAATATAACATTACAAAACAAAAAATCTTGGTAAGATTTAGAGTATTTGCTGTGCATTTTTATTGAGCAAATAGCTTCAGCAAAGGGGATCCATAGCTTAGTTGCACTAAAGGGAATATAGATTGGTAACCACTGGTGTAGAACATACAGACTACATAATAAAAAAATAATCAGTTACTTCTTTCTTGGCTAGAATTCCAGAACCAACTTCAGCTCCTTGTTGAAATAAAGGATTCAATTCTCATCTGCTGGACAAGTTATGATGTCAAGCCAGCAAACACAGAAGAAGAGCTTGAAGCTTTAGAAATTCGCCTGAAGGACTGTCATGGTTCTGGCTGTTCTTCCTGTTTTCAGGTGGGTTGGAGCAGGTTGCCTGGGAGCTCAGGGCGGAGACTG
>JBAMHW010000004.1:5819585-5849724 GCA_037177495.1 Rhadinocentrus ornatus
TGAACCAAACACAACAAGGATGAACCAAACACAACAAAGATGAACCAAACACAACAAAGATGAACCAAACACAACAAAGATGAACCAAACACAACAAGGATGAACCAAACACAACTAACTGAAAGGAACTAATTGAGAACAGGTGAAGTGAATACACAAATCAAACAAGGTGGCCTAATGAGCCAGGGACAGAAAACAGCACATGAGGGAAAACTGAACTGAACATGACAAAACCAAAAACCCAAACCATGACAAAAACCAGAAATATAGCCAAAATCATGACAGAACTAAAAACACCCCAAACCCCAAACACAATAAGACCATGACACATGACACAGGACAGTGTTTCTATACTCAATCTTTTAGACCAGCCCTTTAAATCATGTTTGTGTCCACAAGGACTCAAATTACACTGGGGCTTTCGGGGGAGCCTTATTTTTGCACGTGCACAATGGCTTTGCATGTAATGTGAAAGTGCATATATGAGTGCGCGTCAAAAATATGGCTACTATTAAAAAACTGCTGTATGCAGCTTTTTTAATCAGAAACAATGACGGAAAGTTCTTTAACCACAAAAAGAAGCACATCAGGTGGTGGTTGTGTGGACGCTCACATTACACAACAAACAAATGCTGCTGTCCACGGTGCTGAAGGAAACAGAACAGATCTGCCTTGTTTGGAAAATTTTAAGGGAGCTTTAGGGGAGCTTCTCTGCCTTTCAGGGGAGTCAAGCTCCCCTTGCCAAGCTCCTCTTTGCTCCCCCGTAATTCAAACCCTGGTGTCCATTCTTATTTCTTAAATGTTCTACTTCAAATGAAATAAATGAATAACAAATTAGTTTTTGAGTTTGAATCCTAAAAATTAGCACGTTCCCTGGCTTTTTCCTTTTTCCACATATTCCCTTCTCCACCGGATTTGTTTTTTTATTAATTTAATTAATTTTTGGACCTTTGTTGACCCCATGTTTTTTTGACACAAGCCCACCTCTATAACCACTAGGCTACCACTCCCCCTAATTGAGATGGGTGGGATTCCATCCTGTCCCTGGTACATGTTGCACCTTCACATTCACTGTCGGTACAATTCAATAGATTTTCTTTGTTGTCTGTTCTTTTCATACTTCATTTTTCATACTTAAATCAAAGCAGTTCAATGTTTAGCCAGATGTGGAATCAAACTCGACCTATTTCAAGTAAGAAATGTAGAGAAGTGAGAAAGCAGGGATGATGCAACTTAAAAAGTTGAACAAGCTGCAAAGCTGATCAAAGCGTTATGGTAATTTGCTCTGTAAACTGAAGCAGAAAATAAACCTGGACAAGACGGACACAAAAGCCTGCAGCATAAACAATCTGTGTATGTAAATCTTTACATTTCCTTCTTTAGCTTTAGTCATCCTGGGCTGGCAAGTGCAATGATAATCTTCGCAGGTCAAACTAAAGACACTGACTCATGGACTGAAAAAAAACAAAACCTTAAAAAATATAAAAAGATATTATTTGTTTTTGCCTTGAGTTTCCAGCTTTGCGTGAGGCAGCTGTTGCATCATTTAATGTCATGTTTGGGAATTTTGTATTTTGTGGCTCTTTTAGGTTTTTATTTACATTTCCCTGTGATTTTTTTTCAGAAGCTCAGATTTGGTAGTTTTCATCTTCTTAATGTATCACATTGCTTCTGATTCCTTTTCCTCAATTTGGTCACTTTGCATCTCATATGAATCTACATGCTCTGACACAGACACAATTTCTTTTTCTCATATTCAAGGAGGACTTGACAGCATAGAAAGAAGTCAACTCAGGTTTTTCTCTTAACAGGTTTAAGACATTACATGGAAAATGGGACAGGCACAAGATGAACTCAGCTACTGTGTCAGCAGCAGGGAAATCAGGCGGTGAGTGAAATCACTAGATTGTAAAGCGGCTCTTAGTCATTTCGCATTTCTTCGTGGTGATCTATGCACTCATTTTCTGTCTCTGTCGTCATTTCCCTCCAATCATGGCAGTTTTGTGTGTTATTTATCAGGACCTGCATTTGTTCTTTTGTTTCTTTGGTAATTTAACATATATTTTTGTCATTTTCTGGCTCTTGGTGGCTATTCTATTAATTTATTTTAACTTCTCTTTAGCTTCTTTTCCAGTCTGATTTCTGTGGTCATTGTCATTTTCATCGTTATCTCAACTTGCATTTTCATTTGTACATTCTGCTTTTTGGTTTGTGCCTCTTTATATTTTATTTCTGGAATATAAGACTCAATTTTTGAGCCCCTATTTCTGTGAATTTCTTTTGCGTCTAAATAAGAGATGCATGTCAGAAATGAGACGGATGTGTTTGACAGCTGTTTCAGTGGGATTTATGTGAGTGTGTTCACAGAACAAAGTAGGGTAAGTAAACTTAGTCGTGAGCCTTTCTTTTCTGTCTTTCCATAGAGAAACTTTCACTGGTATAATAAATAAAACACATAAAACATCTGTTCCACCTAATTTTACTCATTTATATATAATTTAAAGTGAGACAAGGCTACCTAGCAGGCTAATACTTCTACACTGACTCTTCATCCATTACTTGT
Source organism: Rhadinocentrus ornatus (assembly GCA_037177495.1). Taxonomy (NCBI): domain Eukaryota; kingdom Metazoa; phylum Chordata; class Actinopteri; order Atheriniformes; family Melanotaeniidae; genus Rhadinocentrus; species Rhadinocentrus ornatus. Next base: position 5,822,149 of record JBAMHW010000004.1, read on the forward strand.
ACAGATAGACAAGAAGCTTTATGCATTTTTGTGCATGTGGGTTTGTGTTTGTTTGTGGGGTGGGTTACATCAAAATCAGCAGCTTCAGAGTGTTTTCATATGATTCCAGCGAGAATCCAGAAATTTCTGTCATATAAACTATGACGTGGAACTGCAGTAAATTACACAGAGGCTAATTTAACTGGATGTTTTGAAAAGAAAGGGTGAGACAGAAAAAGGGCAGAAAATAGAATTATGTAGAAGGAAGAAGAGAGGAAGGACAGGGAATCAGAAAAACCAAGGATGAAAGGAAGAATAGACAGAAAGAAAGATATGGGAAAAGGATTTATTGGAACATGAGGACTTGTCAGCCAGCCAGAGATTGCTTTGTCCTGCATGACTGAGCATGAGCCTCTACCACACACAATGCTTATGTGTGTAGGGGTGTGTGTGTGGGTGTGCATATGTGTATGTTGCTGTGTGTCTTGATGTTAATGGCTGTGATGTGATGTGCTGCTAAGGCCTTGTGTGCTGATAGGGATTGTTTCTCAGTTGTGTTTGTGTGTGTTTGAATAAGTGCAAGAAAAGACTGTATCTTAATCTCTGTGTGTGTTTGCTGAGGTATGTTGTGTCCAGTGAAGGGTGAAGTGGTCTATCAGCTCTTTTTTAAAGGTGATGGAGGCAGTGCTGTCAGCCAGTGCTGCTGAACTAAACCTTGTCTGACATCACAACAAGATGAAGCCAAAAATTTCATGTTTTGCCTGATCTGCACAAATTTTTACTCTAACAAGCTGAAGGTGTAATCTATTACAGAATGTTTAAAGGTTCATGCAGACGGCTTTCTACCTGGTGCTTTGCTGAATAATTACTGTTACTGGGATGCATATCATACTGTATGTCGTGCAGCTGCGGAAAACACATAAAAGCTAAATATGACTCAATTTAGTTACAGCATGAATACAAATAAACATGATTTCCTCAAGTTGAAATATACAGTCAGATCTAAAAGCAACTTCAAACAGACACACAGGATGCATTAAGTATATCCTTGTTACTATTTACAATAACAAACTGCATGATAGAAAATGTGAGGGTCCATCACACTGTGCTGCATGCTGGGAGTATTATTCAGTAAGAAATGCCATCTCAATACTTACCTTTAAATCCATTAATTAAGCAGTTAGATTTAGTTCTGTTTGGATAAAGTTGATATTTTGCCAAAATCTGATTCCCTGCAAATATCTGACCCGTTATCCAACTAATTTATTAAAATAAACAAAGTGTAAATCTATTATTGTTTATGGTTTAGAGTCATATGTACTTAAAATTTAAGTTACTCCAATGATAAAATATATGTTTGTTTTTTTTATTAAGATTGATTAAAATAGTTTAGAAATTGATGGACAGATCCTAGCTATAATATCTTGAGAAAAAAGCATGTAAGTCCTAACGTTGGGATTCAGTGTGTGTGGATACACTTTGTGAACACTTCTAAAAAAACAAAAGAAACTTTGCATTCTCCTTCATCTGTCCTTCACGGTGTAGCTTCGTAAACTTTGTGCCAAAAAAAGTTTGCTTTCTACATAGACTACATGTAAAACTTTAGAAACATGATTAATGTCCTGTATAATATATATTAAACCTAAAATAAATAGATTATTTAGGAGCCGTTTTGTAATCTATTTAAATAAAAACAGAAAGCTTTTGGGAATGTGTGGACATAACCCCCAAACTCAGTCTCTTATTCTTTGTTTGGTTGTTTCAAATCTCATTTCTGTCTGTATTTATGTTTGCTCATTTATATACAGTTCCAATTTTCTACCTTCCTCTTGTAGCATTCCAGAAAGATTTAATCTACTTGGCTGAATACTTAAGTAGCCTTTCTCAATCTCCCACTTCTTGTAGCTTTTTTTTTCATTCTTCATTTCTGCATTTATTGTGTCTGTTACATCTGTGTCCTACCTTTATGCTGCAAAGTTTTCCCTGAATATAACTGCTGTGATAAAACTGCAGCGTCATTGTATCATAGTTTAAAAACCAGACTCACAGCAACAACATCAGCAGCAGTAATTATTTTACACATCATCTTAATGGCAAAGACAGAACATACAAATGAAACAGTTTACAAAGAACCTTATTGAGAAACAACATATGTGGTGTTTTTTCATTATCAATTAAAAAAGACCAAAAAAATTATTTACAGTTATAAAATGAGCTGCAATGTTTGAGAAGATCATGGTTGATATAAAACTGGGAACTGAAGATAGGTCAATTATGCTCATACTTATATTAAAAGTTTCTATTCCCCCAAAAAAGTATATTCAGACACTGTTTTGTAGAAGAAGTCCTGTTTAATTTTCCTGCACGCATATATGCGTGTGTGTGTGTGCGTGTGTGTCAGTACCTTGGTTCTCGTGATTTCTTTGATAGCAGAATCAAACTCAAGAGAGTTGTTATAATCCACTGTCATGACGTGTGGTCTGCCTATGTACTGCTCTGCATATGGATGCTGGGAGAATACCTACAGAAAATACAGAAATAAAAAAACTCACATATGTTTACCTTCTAACATTTTATAAATCAGTAAAAATGTCAAATACACACCATAAATGCTCATTTTATATGCTGAAATGTAAAAATAGCTGCACTCCCGATGTCACGTTTAGCTCCTTTTCAAGTGTTAAAATTGTCTGATCACAGGAGCCAGTTTCTTTTAAAGCAGTGGTTCCCAGCATGGGGTACATGACCCTCCAAGAGGGTCTACTAAAGAGCAGAGGAGGTCCCTGAGGCCTTGGCTGTTCAGAGCCAGTGTGATTAAAATTAAGGCCATGTCCACACAGAGATGAGTTGAGGTGTATCGAGTTGAGTTTTGGAAGCCTGTGAAAGGTTCCAGAAATTGTGCAATTTTTAAATGTTTGCCTTCTTAGTAAAAATAAATAAATAAAATAAAAAGCCACTTATTAGGCCACACCAGTCAGTTTTCATCCATTAGTCATGTCACTGAGCTGATGGCTATGGTAGTGTAATTCACGTCTATCCATGTAACCTTGCTCTCCCTGCCCAATTTCATTCATGACACATGCCTGAGAAGATGACTTTGCCCTATTAGAAAAAAAACCCGTAAGACTATGTAGTGATAATTACATTAACTTTGGTTTTATAACTTGAACAGGACAGGACAGGGCAGGACATAGTCAGAATGCATCATTTATGGTGGAAACCTTGCTTATGAAAGCATAAAACATTGTATCAGCACAGGTGTGGCAGGTGGTCCACGGCTTTTTAGTATTTGCATAAAGGGGGTCCCAGAGAAAAATAGATTTGGAGTCTATTCTTTGCTTTAAGGGATCTCTTGATAAATGGGGTTATTTGGGACAATGATTGTGGGAAGGAATAAACATAATCAACTTACCTGTCTGGATGTGGGCTTGCCTCTGAAAAACTCATGATTTAGTGAGCTGTGGGGCGGCTGGAACTTGGGCTGCAGAAAAATGCATCCATTGGCTATTGCTTCAAGCGGAGCTGGACCTTCATAGGGAAACCCGAAGCCAATGAAGAGCTAGAAAAAAATCAAGAATCTGCTTTATGCTGGGCTTACACCAAACGATTATCACAGTCGAAGACTAAAAACTGAAGTCTAAAATCTCAGGAGTCTTACTGGAGTCACAGCGCGCTCCCATCATCTCAATCGTTAGGTTTAAGCTGGTAATCTGCGCTGTTTAATGTCAATCACTCCCTAATCTTGGGTCTACGACAATATAAAACATATTTGACATTATCGCAAGTTGCAGTAACGAAACACGATCAACAACTAATAGATTAGTTCTGACAAAAACAGAAACAGGAATCCTGACAGAACACCGGCAAAAAAAAATTAGAAAAAAGAAGGAAAAAACTGGCGGAAAAAAAACAAGAAGCGGTGATGAAACGTTGTATGTAGACTGTCCAGAAAGAGGAGCGAATGGTTATTAGGAAGTAAATGTCTGCTGTGGATCATTTATGTGTTACAGTATAATGATTTAACAAATAAGAGAAGAATAGAAAACTCATTCATCCAGATTCTGATTAGTCGGTGTAACACATGGTGGAGATGCGAAGGCACACTTAATAATGATGTGTAATTCTTTATTGCTCCTGAAGGGAAACTCTCCCCTTGTTTACATTGCCGTGGGCTGAGCAGCCCTGTTCGATATCAACTGTCCAACATATGACAAAAAATGCTAAAAGAATCTAGTTGTAGTCTTGTAAACAGTGATTCACAGTCTTTGTCAAATCTCAGTCTAAGACTAGGCTAAGACTTAAAACTATAAACATTTGTCTTTAGATGTGAGCAGGTGTGAGCTGCTAGTTTTCGAGTCTTTTGCAAATCTTTTTAAAGTCTTCTGATGTAAACCCAGCATTAGTGATTAAAAGTTTCTGAATGGATTCAGGTAAGTAGTGTGAGCCCACTAGAAAGACTGTAATTGTAATTTGCAGAAAGGTCTGTGTGTCGCTGTGGATTTGAGATGAGGTGTGCAGGCACATCATGTTCTTTTACAGCATTCGTTTTGATGTCTCACTATGGAATACGCCCCTCTCGGTGTTCTTCAGAAGCACCTATCTCATTACGTCAATCCTGACAAGCTTGTGACAGTGACGCTTACGTCACTCTACCTTTAAGTAGCCTACGCTAGCTGAATCTCTTGGTCTTCCCCATAGACTGAGGCGTATAATCGCAAGGCTATACACGGTTTTGGCACACCAGCTAACACCGTGTCGTTTTTGTTTAGCACTCCAGCTAATGACTACGTTTATAGCTAGCACTCCAGCTAGCTAAAAAAGTCAGATAACCTCCCTCACACCAAAGGGAATGGGGACTCCAGGGCTCGTTCCTGCGTCTACGGGAACAAGATCTCGAGTAAGGATCCACACCAGGTCTGCTTAAGCTGCCTCTGGCTGAGACAAGCCCGGGCAGCTATTCAAGCCCCTGGTCCTTGCAGGCGCTGCGCCTGTTGCACCATGAAGAGTGTCCGGCGACGGCTAGCATGCCAAGCTAGCTTGTCGGGCGAAGATCCCTACTTATCCACTGAAGGGCTGCCGCCTACTGGTGACAACAAGCAGGAGATGAATGCGGATCACGAGCTGCATGCTATGACCAGCTGGGGTTCCCAACCAGAGGGATCGAGGTCTCCCCCGAGTCACAAAAGCACACACTCATGTTCCAAAATAAATGTTCGACTGTCGCATATAGACTAAAGGTCGAGGGTGCAGAGAAAATTAAACAAAAAATCAATAAAGGGGAGGGTGGCACAAGCTGTCACAACTCCGCTCTGCCGCTAGATGGCACCCTGACTCCAGTTACTCCAGGATAGGGGCTGCAGAGCTTACAGTCAAGGCTGTCAGCCCACTGTCCCTGAGGAAAGAGCAGTGGGCTGCGCTCTTTCCTTCAACCTGGGTCCAGAGAACAATTTCTCGGGGATACAAACTCCAGTTTGGAATGATTGCCCCCTCATTTCTCTGGAATAATTTATTCACAGGCCGCTTGCGTTTTTCTGGAGGTAATTTCCTTACTGCTAAACAAAAGAGCGATACGCATAGTGCCCCCCTACCAGAGCCAGAGCAGGTTTTATTCCAGCTATTTCCTGGTCCCCAAGGGGAGGAATCGGGATTCCCCTATTCCGGATCTACAGGCTCTGAACAAATACCTCAGAAAATACAAGTTCCGGATGCTCACGCATGCATCTCTGCTGCGCGTGGTCCGACTGGTTTGCATCTGTCGAACTGCAAGACACATATTTCTATATTCCAATTTATCCCCCACACAGGAAATATCTGAGGTTTGTCTGTTACGAGTACACTGTGCTCCCTTTCGTCTGTCTCTAAGATCGATACAGGCAATAGCTCCGCTGAGATGACAGGGTATTCGTCTGGTTACTTATTTAGACGACTGGCTCCTTTTGTGTTCTTCACAATACGCGACTCCAGCACGCCACTCGGTGTGGGCGCGCTGGCACGTTGGGGCCCCGTGTCCTCCTTTACGTGCCCCCCCCCCCCTCCCCCCCCTCCTAGCCCTGGTGTCCCCAACTCTATCCAGAGTGAGGGAACAGGGGTACACACTGATTCTGATTGCTCCGTCACTTGCATGCAATGCATTGGCAGGGGGAGATATGTCAGCTTCTGTGGGGACAGCCATGGCAGCTTCCCCTCCACCGGGATATGTTGTCACAGGCAGGGGGAACAATGTTCCATCCACACCCCAAATGCCTGGGGCTTCCTCAAAGTGTGATTACCACCATTCAAAGTGCAAGAGCATCCTCCACTAGGTCTCTTTATGACTGTAAGTGGAGGGTGTTTGAGGAGTGGCGCCACTTAAAGGGGCTCACCTCGTTTTAGTGTTCTGTGGCTGTGATTTTGTAATTCCTGCAGGAGTACGCAGGCTTCTCCCTGTTTCTAGGCCTCAGGTGCCCCCGTGGGACTTGGTGGTGTTGGATGGTCTATCTGGACCCCCTTTTGAACCGCTAGAACAGACCTGGGCATATTACGTCCCCGTCCAGCCCATGTAAGGTCAATCATAAATTACAACATGGATAGATTATGAAAATATCTATGCTGTGCATGCAATAAAACTGTGCTCCTTTTATTTTGAAAAGCGTTACGCTACTTCTGTATTGACGTATGTGTGTGATGCGAGCTTTGAGTGAAGGTAAACAGCAACAAGTGATGCGAGCCACGTTACCCTTAAGATGTCAACTCGCGCTGAGAAAAGAAAAGTTGATAATGAATGTCGTGTTTTTAACAAGACATGGACCAACAAGTACTTTTTCACATATATTAAAGGTAAAGATGCGTGCTTAATTTGTGGTACACAGGTCGCAGTGTTAAAAGAATACAATTTGCAAATCGACAGAAAAAGTGCGGCATTTTCTGACAGTTTATTAAGGAGTGCTTATTGAACTTTACTGAACTGACATGCCCGGAGAAAAAGGACGCATTTCAGAACGTCTCACTGTGAGGAGACGGGTTGAGGACGTTGCTGGAAATTTGGAGCTTCAGCTGAAAAACAGAGCTGCAGAATTTGTTTTTCTCAGGCTTTGGATGAGCGCTGCGATGTGCGTGCCCATATTCTCATCTTCTTAAGCGGAATAACTGCAGACTTTCCAGTCACAGAGAAGCTTGCAGCCATGCAGTCGATGAAAGGGACAATGACTGGTCATGACTTATTCACAGAGGTAAATGCATGTTTGGACAAGTTAGGACTGAAATGGGACAATCTGGCAGGTGTGACAACAGATGCTTGTCCAGATCTGACTGGAAAAATGTTCTTTGGAAGAGAATGCAGGATAAGTGACAGAAATGAACCCTGTGCAGAAATTGACATTTTGAATTGTATTATACATCAGGAAGTGTTGTGTAAGACAGCTTCATGCACTCAGTTTGCCCCGGGAATCTGTGAGTGTCACTCAAGCCTAACCCGGCGTTTGTGCCCAAGGTGGTTGGCTCGTCCTCACCTTTGATCCTTGTGTCAATCTCTCTGCCGCCTTTTTCTTCACCTGAGGGGTGAGGGGTAATCTTTGTCCCGTCGGCGCTCTACGAGGCTACATAGACAGGACGAAGGGGCTCCGGAAGAGCTACCAGCTCTTTGTTTCCTGGGCAAAGCCCCATTTGGGCAGGCCAATCACTAAGACTTTCCCACTGGATTGTGGACGCTATTGGCTTATAGGGGTCGGGGTCTGCAGGCACCTGCAGGGTTGCATGCACACTCCACTTGAGGACAGGCTGCATCCTGGGCCCTCTTTAGAGGGGCCTCCATGCAGAATCTCTGTGCAGTCGCATGTTGGTCCTCATCCCTCACCGTTGTTTCGCTTTACAAACTGGACGTCTCTGCCTCCCGTGTGGCCCACTCCGTGCTGAGCAGTGGGCAATCAGGCGATTGGAGTTCCATTCCTTAAGTGCTGGTGTTCACCTGAGATAAGCTGTCTGGCATTTCAGGAGTCTCCATATCCCATAGTGAGACATCGAAACGAATGTTATAAATGAGACCTTTAGGTTACTCACGTAACCCCGGTCCTAAGAGCAGCATAAGTGAGATGTCTCACCAGACAGCCCTTCTTGCCGGGCGAAGCGAGAAGAGGTGCTTATCTTGAATGACGCCGCATCGTAGCGCAGGCTACTTAAAGGAAGGTTAACTATAAGACCCAGAGATCTCTGGAGGTCCCAGCCTTTGTGAAGAACTACGGCCTGCTGCCCCAGCATAAGCTGCAGGGAATGTTTGAATGATGCTGCGTCGTAGCGTAGGCTACTTGAAGGTAGGGTGACGTGAGCTTCACTTTCACCAACCAAACAGGATTGGTGTAAAGAGATAGGTGCTTCTAATGAACACGCAGAGGGGTGTATCGCATAGTGAGACATCTCACTCATGCTACTCTGAGAACCGGGGTTACGTGAGTAACCTAAAGTTCTCCTCTTTCTCTTACCTTGGCTTTGCGGAGCAGTTGCTGCAGCTCATGCTGGGGCAGCAGGCCGTGGTTCTTCACAAAGGCTGGGACCTCCGGAGGTCTCTGGGTCTCATAGTACACTGTGCCGTGGACCTCCATGTACTTGTGCAGAATCTCTAGGAAACTCTCCTTGCCCTGCTAAAAGATAAGGAGCGCAAAGACTGAAGGTAAGGGAAGAAGGCCGGGAGATGCCACAGAGAAGAATTTCACAAAAGAATTTCTGCCCATGCAGAGTGTGCTGATCCTGTTCTGTCTGTTATCTCAGCATGGGCTGCCACTGTCGTAAGAATATGTGTGCGTCTCTCATCATCTAACACTATATTTATGGTGAATACATCTTAAGAAAGACATCTCTCTGATGTGGAAATAGCGTGCACATTTTCTCATTCAATGAAATCCTGCAGGGGCTGAAAAAACCTCTTTCCTCTTCTTTCACTTGGAAATAACAAAACTGTGCAACAAAGTCAGCCTTAAGCTCTCAGCTAGACTTTCACCTGGTTAAGCTTTCTTCTTGCCTTTCTGCTCCACAAGATTACTTTTATTGTAGCTTCCCAGCGAGAACTGGACCCCGTTTTCTGAAGCTTGTACTCTTTCAATGTTGAGTTTTGTTTGAAAAATAGTTTAATTTTCAGTTATTCATTAAAATGAATAATGAAAATGTGTTTAAAACAAAACATAAAGATATGAAAAAGAATTTAATCAGCAGTATAAAACTGTGGTGGTGATATGTAAAGCATGATGTGTCTGTTCATCTTGGTAAAAATTAAGAGGAATTTAAAAATTGAAGGTCTTGAGTTTGATTCTGAGGCAGGTTTAAATTAGATTTCTGATCCTGATAATGTTTGAGCTATAACCAACGGGTCAGTTAGCCTCTTCCAATTACAGCTGTAGCCAAACCTTTCCTGTAAAACCAAATTTAGCTTAATTTTTATTCCAGATGGAGCCCGTCTGATGACATTGATTAAAAAATATTTCAATCCAATCCTTGGATTACTAACACGAGATGTTTAACTTGTGGCCGCATGTTTGTTTTGCAGGACAGTTTCGGGCTAAAGCACACATGTAGCTTAGATGTTTTTTACTATATTTATTATAATGATGTAACGGATCTTACTGATTTAGCCTAACAGAAACATTTGCTACAAAACAACAAACATGGATAACACAACGTATAACTCCACAGCTTTATTCTTCCCCCAAAACTTTAAGTTCAACAAACATAGGCAACTCTGCTGATTCTATGGTAACTCTGAGGGGGACATACATCCTACTCAACCCCTCCCCCAAAATATTAAAGAGCAAGATGGTCTGTTACAGTGATATCATACAATCTCTTGTGATTAGGCACAGTGTCATAATTAGTAAGACACTTAATTTGGGCCTATGAAACTAAAATAATGTGCAGACATTGGATAGTTTTTGTGTGACTACCTCCTATTTATCTTGATCCCATGTATTAATTATCTTTTGCCATGCAATGAAAATATATTTTCTCCTCATGTCACCTGCTTGGCTCCGTACAGCTGTCTGTGGACCGTTGAGATACCTTTATAACCAAAAACATGATTTTTTTTTTTTTTATCACAGTGATGATCAAGTCCACATTCTGCAGGTGTATTTTAATGATTATACATATTATTGTGTTACAGATTAAATGTTAAAATACATCTACTCAGCATTGAAACCTGCTTATTACACATCAGCGATGGAGCTTGGTTTTTAGAGCTGCTGATACTGGGGCTGGGGTCTGAATCAGGCCTAAATACAAAAAGTTACAAATATACCCCTTTCTCTTCGTTCTTATATCTTCCTATACAAAATAAGACTGCTTACAGGTTATTTTTCTCCACATTTTTATGCTTTTGCTTACTGTGAAATGGACTAGCAGCCATGCTAGCCTCCGGTTTTAATAAAACCGGACAAAGTAGCTTTGCTTAGTCAGCACTAAGTAATGCGGATATTGAGGTAATCTAAGCATTTTATAGTTTATTTCATCTCCAATGTGAAAATCTTGATTAAGTTGATGTGTAGTCGCCTAATACACTTACTAATAATTAAACTACAGACTCTGAGATACAGAATCCAGGTGATGAGCTTTAATATTTAAAGAGAAAGAATAACAAATATTCCGTAAATCTGATTTTCAGTGGGTGTGAAGTGTAAGAAAACTTTGCTTGCAGTTACATAAAACCACTGAAATCTTTTACTAAGGTCAAATTTGAACTTATAGGCTATATTTCTTTTTAATGCTACTTTTTCACATCCACTTCAACTTATCTTGGAGAAAATAACTGACCCTTACTGTTCACGAAGAGTTTTGCAGCTTTAGGTACTTTAAAAATGAAAACTATGTAATTGTTTTTGGTTAGATCAGGTTTTATTTTATTTGCAGGTAACGCAGTATATGTTTAAAAAATCTGGACTTTTAATGCATGACTTGTTACTTCTATTAAGTATTTTATATCTAAGCTATTAATGTATTTGTAAGTTTGTGACAAGCAAATTAAATTATTTTACACATTACATATATTGGGCATTAGTTGTATAAAACAAACTAAACGACAGAGGACTTTGTGGAGTTGGGCTGGTAAACAGGATTGTTAGGGTGAGTCTGAAATCAGGGCTCTGTGATGAGCGAAATTAGTCTAACAAAACCAGATCATTACAGTAATAGGAAGAGGCTTACCATGCATTAGCCTGGAGCAACCATGCCATCCTCCTGTGCATCTGACAACCAACTCATTACCTGGTCTGCCTTCATTGTAGGAAGGCATCTACCTTGGATGCAAACATTTGAGCTACAAACTAAAATAGCCAAGGAACTGAAATAAGAATTGATACATTAACTTTGTGAAGCTCAGAGTTTAAATGAATCATCAGATGTTGGATGGGCTATCCACCAGCTCAAAAAGCTAGATATATGTGGAGTGCATCAAAGGGCCAAGTTAAAAATTCTTCAAGGTTGCTATGTGATGGTATGTGTGAGACACACAGTGAGATGGCTTGTGAAAATCCAACAGTACACTGTGGAGGTTCCAGGACTGTGCACCTACTCATAGCACCAAAGTTAGATGATTAAGTACATTCAGAGGATTTTCAGTGGACTTATATTGTACAGAGCCACTGTGTTTATACTTGAGGATCATCGCCAACACCCGCCTACCTCTGTACCTGGCAATTTCCTGAATTTTTACCAGATACAGCGGCACTGCTGGCACAATTCAACAAAGCTGGACTGAATCTCTTCTTTCTTCAAGTGGAAATCTCAGCTGCCTTGCAGCAGGGACGTGACCACCTTATGAATATAAGTTGCACAATTCTATTATTGACATCTTAGTCCACAGCTTGAAGGTGATTAAAATTTTGATAGCAAGTGTGTTTTTGAGCTGCTCTGCAATTTCTCATTAAGCATCCTTAGTCAATATCTTAGAGCAGTGAATCTATCTCATTATCATTTACGTTATTGTTTGGCTCGGTGGATAAAAGTAATATTTTTATGTGAAGTTTAAACTTACAATGCATTTATTTCTGTTTTAAACTTACTTTAAGTATATTATTTATATACTTCTTCCATCATGCTCATATTCAGTTTTGCCTTCATCTTTGTTTCTTTTCCCAAAGAATATACAGTAAATATTACATTGTGTGGCTGAAAACATTGGAGGGGCCCACTCATAAAGCCACAATTTTTAACAGTTAGTTAACACCCACGAACTTAATCATGTGAATGGAGTGTGACCCTGGCCGTAGTATTGACTGGCCAACTGGTGTTAATCAGCTTACAGTACTGCTCTGTTGTAGCGCGTCCCCCCCTGTGGAGCCCTAACTGGAGGCTGTAGCAATCAATAATTTCCTCTGTGAGGATTTTCCCAGCCAATTAGGAGATTAACTTAAACACTAAGTGCACCGACAACAGCAATGAATTGGCAGGAGAAGCAGAGGAGTATAAAAGTGCTTGATCTTCCAACTCTGTCACATGTGTTGAAAAAGGAGTGGTAATAAATACGTTGTGCTGTGCTTGTTTCTGTCCCACAAGCCAGACTAAGGCAAAGGTATTGCACAACATTGATATTGCGATTTCTGTTTGCCTGGCAGCTTGGAAGCATGGACAAAAAAAAGGCATAATTTTACAGCCTCCCCAAGTCTAATTAACATTTCTTGTATTGCATGGGGCATATATTCAGCTAATAGTATCACATTACAAAACCTCGCTATGCTTAAATACATTTTCTCTCCCAGATTTAAAAGAGACAAACTTTGCAGAGTTAAGAATTAATCAGTGTGTTATCTTATGTAATTTTTGCTGCTGGTTGCAGAAATCCTAAATCCACCGAATAGGTCTGCAGGAAAATACTGAACCATTAATGTGTTGGGGAAGCTGTACATAGATGTATTTGTTAGTGTAACCACATACAACACAGGGAATTGGACTTTATGTGACATTGACCGATTATGATTGATTTTGTTACTTTGCCTGTTGTGCACTTTGTTGTGCCCAGCCCATATGGAAAATCTTATGTTTTCATCAACATATACAGTATAATGAAAACAAAAAAACAAATAAAAACAATAACGTTCGACCTAGCCCTAAATTTAGTGTTATATAATGTACGATTCTGTACAATAATTTTCCTTCCTTTGATCATAGCATTTAGGTTTATGTTTCCTTCAAATCTCCTCCTTTTATTATTTCTTATGGAGATTAAGTAGCTTTTGTTTAACAATATTTATCTTACACTGCAGATTATTGCTAAAAAATGTATCATAAATCAGAAAATACTACAGAGACATCTCTTGACAAGGGAAAATTATCGGTTCGGTCCCATTTAAAGATGAAGTGTGTTGTGACAACAACACACACATTCCTTGAAAAACTTTCTGCTTGATCAGTCCTTGGGCTTTCTGTCAGGTAAGAGGATAAAAAGATCACTGTCATATAGGTATAAGTAAAATGCTGAGGGGTGATTGCTATTTACTGCAGAATGCTGCTTTTGACAGCAGAATCCTTTATTGGTGCTTTCACACCCATCTGGTATGCAGCCTAACTAAATTTCTTTTTTATGAGTAAGTCGTTTTTAATATGTGTATATGTATGGGCTGTGGGAATAACAGAAAATATGGTAAAAGAAACAGCTTCTCACCTCAAGCTTATGAGAATCCAGCCAGCACAAAGAAGCAAAGAGAAAAATAGATTCAGACACCAACTGTATATAATACACATTTCAATCACAGAGGCAAAAGAATATTTTTAGTTTTAAGACCTATCATGACCCCGAGTTGCAATGCTGGAAGACTGCAGTGAGCAAACCACATTTAAATAATTATTCGAAGAATGGAGGCACAACTGCGCTCTTTCCACTTAACTAAGATGAACAAGCCGACAGCGTCAGAGAAGAAAATTGTCTGCAAATGAAAGCTGTTCACTTCAAATTAAGGCAACATGAAGTTGAACCAAACAGCACAAACAGCCGATTCTGCAAAATACTACTAAAATCTGCTGTGAAAATCAATGCAGAAAAGGGGATTTTCACAAAGTTTTAGGGCACTTAAGATGCTGGGATTTTTATCCATTATGCGACACTACCAGATCTGACCTGATTCTGCTTTGTGACCCAAAATATTTGTCCAGTCATAAAATCATCTTCACTACAACAAGGTCATTTTGAACAGATGGTTCCCCCTTCTCTAAGTCTGCTTTAGCAGCTTCATTCTTTGCTAACTTAAAGACTGATAATCAACAAATAAATTATGTTTCGTCATTTTACTCTTAAGTTTGAAGGAATTTTCTTTTTACGGTAAATTTACCTGTTTTTATTTTTATTTGCACAACAACTCTTCTTACTCTACATAACTTAAGTCCTGTGTTCTGGATTCAACTGAGATTAGTGTTCACTCTCAAAGTTCAATAATAAAGCTTGACATAGCTTTAGTATCTAATGACTTTCTCTGCATTCACAGATCCACAGTGGCAAGTGTGCAAAGACTGCAAAGGCTCATGTGAAATCCATATTCAGTAGAAACTTAACCTTTTTTGATTGTTACCCTCTGAGTTTGAGTGATGTGCTTCACTGCCTGTGTTATGTTTACATCTAGACAATGTTGTTGGGATGTTCAGCTCAATTGTTCTAATCCTGTGATTCCCAGCCCTGGTCCTAAAGGCACACTATCCTGCAGGTCTTAGTTGTCTCCCTGCTGCAACACACCTGATTCAGATTAAAAGGTTCTCTGATAAGCGCTGCACAAGTCTGCTAATGAGCCATGACATGAATTAGGTGTGTTGGAAGACATCTAAGGCACACTGCATGGCATAATACTCAATTCGGATTTTATTGTGGAATTGGATTTTTTTGAGAGTTATTGTCCCACCGTAGTCGGCACATTTTTAATGTCATTGTTTTAAGGAGGAGATTACAAAAGAGGAGAGCCAGATTTGTGGCCATGGCATTTTGTGGAGCAGTGGCAGCAACGTCTGTACAGAGAAATGTGTGGGTACGGAGTCGCAGCCAGGAGAGTAATGTGATGTGATGTGATGTGACTTTAGCATACTCATCAAAGAAGCATACATTACGCTAACACGCATGCAGGTTTATAAACAATGTCGCAAAGGTTGGATTTATGCGACCTGGTCGTTCAGACCACATATCCAGGTGGCCTGGGTCGCATTTGAATCTGTGTTGTTCAGACTGTTATGAAAAGATCAGATACAGGTTGCATAGGGGCAAAAAAATCTGATTTGGGTCACTTCACCCTGCAGTGTGAACGTAGCCTAAAGGCGGATTTATGCTTGCGCGTCGTCTGTGTCCACATAACCGCCGTAGGCTCCGCGTAGCTACGCCAATGCTCGACACGCACCTCTTCTAGACCTGACGTGCACCCCTGCTACGCAGATGGTTGACGCGGAACTACCCCCTTGCAATTGGTCAGTTTGGGATCACGTGTTGCCGGATATCTGGATCTTGTGACTGAATTTGTGTGGTAACCACTGTTTCTAAAACAATAACCAGTGGATCAAGTTGATGATAGGCTAATTGCTGAACCATACTGGACGCCATTGTTGTTTTAAAACAGCAAACACCTACCGAACTGAAGTTAATCATCAAAATAACTCCGATACCACCCCTGCTGCCACCTTCAGGTTAGGAGGAGAAACTGCAACAGACACCAAAACGACGCGCACCCCCTACGCTCGAGTGCGAAAGCAAACTCACCAGCGTCAGCTACGCCGTAGTCGGCTGCACGCAGACGCCGCACAAGCATAAATCCGCCTTTAGACCTGCAGGATGGTTTTGCCTTAAGGACAAGGGTTGGAAATCACTGCTCTTATTTATGCGCTTAACTGGGGGTAGAAATATTGCTGGATAAAAACTCAAAAATTGATTTTGGATAGACGTAATTCCATCACTAGTTACCAGTTTCAACAAATATTGAAATTAGGTTCAACTATTCTCTCCTTTGTTTAGTGTGGTGTAATTCTGTGAATGCAACAAGGCATATACGGTGGAAGTTCTTCTGTTTAGAAGTAAGAATTAAAGAAACAAAAAACAAACATTTATTTGATTTTCGTTTTAGAATGAAAACGTTTAAAATGAAATATTAGACATTTTTCCTTTTAACCGTTAAAATTTAATTAACAAAAATGTGAAAATGGTTTGATTTTGGTTTTATAGTTTGCATAATGGAAAAATAAAACAAATTGTACTACAAGAGTTGCTGATCCTGTTGTAGTGAGACTGGCAGGCCAAATGGCCGTTTTTGGATCCCGGAGCTGCCTCGTGTCCTCCCACTTTCACGTGATTTCTGTGGATGACAGGCCTTGTTTTGCCATGTCAAAAATAATATCTGAGTAAGGTTCTAGAGACATTTGTGTAAAGGGTGTAAAATGGGTCCTTCTAAATGGTTAGTAAATACTTGACGCTCTGCTCTGTCTGAATGAAAATGTCAAACTGTTGACTTTGAAAGTCCCTCGCACTGCAGAGCCTCTTTGTAATTTGCCCACATAAACCAACACTTTCAGTCTGAAAATACAGTAGAACAGGTTGTTGTTTTGTCTTTTTTGTTATTTTCCTATTTTAGTTGAAAATAAATTTGTTTTTCTACATGGAAATATTCCCAGACTCACTCCAGAGATATACTGTGATGATTTTTAGTCTTTTGTTAATCTTCAGAGCGCAAACTGCTGCTGCCAAAGCAACAAAAGAAATGAAATGTAGCTTCAAATAAACTTGTGTGTACCTTCCACATGCTGGCTTCCTTCCCGTACACCACAGCCATGTTGTTGACTTTGTTCTGCTGAATGCTCCTCTTCTCCGTCTCGTTTAGCTCCTCCGAAACAAAGCCTATAAATGAGTTGTCTGGTGTGTGGGCTGAAAGTGTAAGAGTGCATGTATGTGTGTGTGTGTGTGTGTGTGTGTGTAGTTAGTATATGGTAAAAGTGTGCCGAGCAGGGTGAAAATAATCCACAAAGAGAAAGAAGGGAGAGTTTTATTGCAAATGAAAGGATGAGAAAAAGCCAGAAAAAGCACTATATCCCTGTGTGCCTCAGCTCAGTGGCTCCGTGAGTGTGATTATTGCCTCTCTAAGTATTTTAAATACTGACTGTTACAGAGCCAGCTGTATAAACAGGTATTTATGCAGGGGACTAGTCTTTTTTAAAGTTTTTCCTTTGACAACAAGGAACTGTAAACGATCAAAACCGACTACTTGTGTTTTTTCTCAGCAATCCAGTCCTGTAGACTTGTATATCTTTAACGCCGGGTCCTTATTGCTTCCTCACAGTTATTGCCTATTTATATGACCTGAAATGTTCATTTTCAATATTTTGAAAAATTATTGAATGGCTCTCTCACAAGTGTGAAGGTTGAGTCCCTTGTTGTAGGCCTAGATATCGTGAAACTTTGGCGTGCATCTACAGTAGGCTATATGTTGTTGATTTAATGATCCTGCTGCTGAGAAGCAACTACACAACACTACTGAGAGGAACAGAAGCAGAAGAAAGTGAAGCAGTCAATGTCTCAGTCAGGAAGTGAGGAGACAGATAGCTACAAGGGCAGATCAGACATATTTTGCAGCAAACAGCAGAGGAGGGAAGGAATACGTGCAGCTTGAAGCGTTGCTAGAGGCTGTGATGTTGCTTAAAATAGCTGCTTTAAACACATTGTTCCAAATTAATGTGAATAAGCAGGCAGACCTGTCAAAAAAAAAAAAAAGTAAAAAGAAATGGCTTGTAGTCACTGATGACAGCTCTGTGTGTGCATGTTTTCAATGTGCATGTTTTCAACTCATCTGATAGCGGATTCTGTACATAAAGTCTGCAGATAAAATAAAAAATCAAAGCGATAAATTCTAAATATAAGAGAAGAAATAACACTTAGAGATGTGAATATTTTCTCTTACGGAACATGGTCATGTACTGCCTGGCGTTGAGGTTCCAGTAGCCCCAGTTGGTCCGGTAGCCGTGCAGGGTTGCATATTCTTCATGATTGTAGGCTGGTTCAGTCCCAAATGTGTCGATCACTCTGATGTGACACCTGTAAATTCAGAGCATGACACATTTGTGCACAACACACTTGGAGTAATGAGTTATTTGTAATGGTATATAAAAATAGCTGCAAAATAATAATAATAATAATAATAATAATAATAATAAAAATCAAAAACTTAAATGCAGTGATTTATTTAAACAGGAGTTGTACAATTAACTACTTTTTGCGTAACTCCACCCACTGCCAAATTTGAAAAATGCCTGAAACTGCAAGGATTGAAGTGGGAGGTATGGGGAGATCAGGAAGCGGAGAGTGGGTGGGACGGGATACGCCTCAGCTACATATGAACAAGATGTTCTTGAACCATATCAGTCCAAGCTGTTAGCGCCGTTACGCTGGCCTGTCAGCAGCTCCAGCAAGCTCTTAAAATAAATTTTAAAAATACAAATTTTATCAACAGTAAATGTGGTTTTTATCACAATTGTGTAATGTATTGTTTACAGCTCAAAAAACAAAATTTTGGTTGCAATACCCCTTTAAAAGCGTCTGTTGTTCTTGAGGCATTGTACTGCAGATTTATTTGTCCATAGATCCTCCTAGAGAAATTGCAGCTGATCTGTGAAAGACTTTGTAAATTGTATTTGTTTATTTATTCATTCCCTCAGTTGTGTTTTGCCTTTCTT
The DNA here is from genome assembly GCA_037177495.1 of Rhadinocentrus ornatus. NCBI lineage: Eukaryota > Metazoa > Chordata > Actinopteri > Atheriniformes > Melanotaeniidae > Rhadinocentrus > Rhadinocentrus ornatus. The sequence continues at coordinate 5,840,767 of JBAMHW010000004.1, forward strand.
CATGAAGCCCTACTTGTTTCAGTGTGTAGCTGATGGCGCAGGCTGAAACCATCTCTCCATTCTGCTTCAGGTGACCATTGATCTCTGCAAATGCCTTGTATTCCAGGCCTTTTTTTTTATAGTCTTTTGGGTGTTTTTGGTATAGATAATTCAAGCGTACTTAATGGTGAAATGGTAGGAAGATCTCCAGAGTTAATGAAATATATCTCTGAGGAGATATTTTCACTCTTGCTAGAAACCAGATGACATTCAGGTTGTGTTTGACACTACTTCTGTAAGTCATCACTGCAGTGTTCATTTCAGGCCCTGAGGTTGAAAATCTGAAGAAAATATTAGATATTTATTTTGTGCAGGGCACAGAAAGCTCAGAATAAATTATAAATTAAAAGTGTTGCTTTTACTTGTGTCTTCCCTGCTTTCCATCCTCCCACGGTCCAACCTGCACTACCACACCTCACTTGCTCTGTAATGGATAACTGCCACCAGACAAGGGGTCCCCAAGGGGATGAAAAAAAAAAAAAAAGAGTGGAGGAAGAAGGGGATCAGTGGAGGAGTAGCTGAGCTGAATATCTATTGGAAGATCAGAGTAAGGGGCTAATCTGGGTTAAACGGCTGCTCAGCAAGGCTCAACAGTCCTTCAGGATGAAGGAAATATGGTGGGGGGGTGGTCACCTGCAGTCTTTGGATGTGCTGTGGGGAGTTGTACAAACACAGATTTCATAAGACAAGAAAAATAACTTTAAACTCTGATTTTAGGCCGTTTGTTATTGTGTTCTACCTGATGCAGGGCGTAAATGGTGAGTAAATTAAGTCTATTCCACCAACAACACCACTCCAAACTCAGGATGCTTCCTAATGCTTAGCATGGATGCACTCTGACTGATTTAGTTAAATAACAATACAATGTGTATCAGGAAGAAAATGGAAGGTCATAATGACTGTTTGGAGGCAAGCGGCTGATAAACAAGGCAGTGGTTGGGGATCATTTATAAGAGTGGACAGATAGATAAAGAGTTATATCTCTGTGTTTGTTTACAGCTTGATTTAAATATGTGCTGGTCAGCTATGCAAACACCACACATACATCACACATTTTTCAAAGTCATACACTAAAACTTTACCGTAACTGTCACTTTACACATTCACTGATTAAAAAGGTTCCATCCCAATTTTATAAGACGTTTGCTTGTTACTTAGCAAGCTGTCAGCAAAGTACTCATCTTAAAGTCCCGACATGAGCACCCAAGACGGGGATAATGCGAGTTGCATCTTCCTTTGCAGCATCATTAAAGGACGTTTCCTGCAGTCACGGCTGAAGCTGCTGTCTTTCTCTTTTAATTGCTTAGTTTTTGAATGGAAACAATAAGTGTTGCAGCTATGAGGGAAACAGGTTTTTATGAGTCTAATGAAACCACACTGTCAAATTTAAATTTCACAGTTAGGCTTTCTTCTATAAGAAAATTGTTCAATGACCAATTTCATTTGTTTATAATGTTAAAAAATTGTTAAAACATGCCCATAGGTGTTGTGTAAAAAACAAGCTGTAATAATTGCTGTGTGTACCAAGGATTTAAACTTAATCAAACACAGTAATCCCAAGGATGAGGAGATAATTAGTAGTCATACTTTGCCAAAACAAAGGCCTCATGCTCTTACAGAGTCCAGTTATACTAGCATGTGAAGCATCACGCTTGAAATAATGACAAGATAATGTGTTACATGATACACACTTTAACTTGAGTCTTTTAAAGTGCAAAGATATGTGGACAACATCATTTATTTGCCATAACTAGCACGACCTTAGTTGTTTGAGTCTCACTTAGGTGCTTTTTGTTCATGTTTAGCTGCAAGCCCATTTCCAGATATCTCCCTCCAGTCCACCTCCATCGGATCCGTAAATCCAGCATCTGGAGGAAATCAATATGCTGGGCCAATTATCAGATGAGTGGGTTTGATTTAGAACAGTCTCTTTTCTGCTTTCAGCATCTTTGACGGCAGCACGCTTGCACCCATACACCCTCCACAATTATTAATGCACCCACACACACAAGAACACACCGGACAGGACCGCGCTGTGTTGTACAGGCATAATGACAAAATCTGGATGTTGGTGGGAACGTAAAGCACGGGTAATTTAAAGGCGGCGATGGGGGTGCCGAGCTCAGAGTGTATGATTAATGATTCTTTGAAACACACATGCCGACTGTAGGGGCTGAGCGAGGGGTGAGTGGGTATGTCATTGACCTATATTGGTCCTCTGGGTCTGTGGTGCAGATGAATGTGGAGAAGAGTGGAGGTGTGTAACAAAGTCTTCAAAACAAAATTTTTTTTTTATCTTCTTATGAAAGATAAAAATATATTTCCAACCATAGAAATTTGTAAAAAAAAAAAGAAAAGAAAAAAGGAAGAGGTGGAAAAGATAAATTAAATCCAACATGCCGGATTTCCAACACTGTGCTAGAATACTAGGGCTGGGCGATTAATCGATAAAATTGATAAATCGAATTTTCCATTTCTGCCAATTTATTTTTTTGAAAATCGGGATATTTTTTTCCTTAGCTAGCAGCAGACTTAGCCCTCCTTCCACACCAGAACGGTGTTTGTCTGACAGATTTACAGTGAAGTGAGCCGTCACTCACGCCTGGGATTTAGCTCTATGTATAACTGCAGTGAGAAATGCTGCTCTCTACGAGATGCTGAAGTCAACTTCAGCCCACAAACTGCAGTGGATCCTGTATGATAAGGATCCAGATGGAAAGAGATTATCAATATCATTTTGTGCTGCATATTTCTTTGCAAGATATGAAGTCATTTAAACGGTGGAAAAGTTATGACGTTATTTATTTTCTAATAGGTGGTATATATTCATATAACTTATATGAATAAATGCCACCTAAAAGAAAGCAGGACCGAAATTGCGGTACAAAATAAATAAATGTTTTTATTAAGTTTAATTGTGTTTGTTGAAAAGAAAACATAAAAATCTATTAAAATTGGAGAATTTATTTTTAAGCCATATCGCCCAGCTCTATAGAATACTTTAAGCTGTGTAATCATTTTAAAGGTTCAACACAGGGGCCAATCTTTCCTGGGGTAGACTAGAGAGTTGAGACCATAAAATGCTCAGAAACCCAAGAAATGATGCGACATCTGCGAGCTAGTTCAAGCTAGCTGCTGTGCTGCATCCCATATGTGAGCAGAGCTTGGTGTGACTTCTCCTTTTCTAGCTCGGAAGGCCGAGAGTTTGGCGAGCTGGAAGTCCTGAAACATGTCTCTTCCAGTCTCAAAATGTTTCATGCTACATATCAAACAAACCCAGTAAATCTGGGTGGTCTATTTAAGCTGCATGCTTCCTTCTTTGCTCTTTGCCACATGCTCACTGCCACTTCTACTGCTGCCCTCTTCACCGCAGATCTTCAGTATTCAATCCAATGAAAAAACATGTATACAGCAGGAGTGACGGATCTAAGCCTTAATAAAGTTTTTATTCATCAACCTGTGAGTTGTCTGACTGAACAACACCTTCTACCAAATGTAAAGCATGGCAGTGTAAGGCTGATGATTTGGGCTTGTTATGTAGCCACAAGACCTGGACACCTTGCACTGAATCGGTAATGGACTCCTCTGTATGCTCAAGAATTTTAGAGTAAAATGAGAGGTAATAATCCAAAGCATGGCAGAGAATCTGTAACAGAACGTATAAAAATATAAAGAGCAAAACGTCCTCATTAACATGAGAGACTGATAAAATAATAAAAAAAAATATTTACTGTAATTTAAGAATCTACAAAAAAATGAGGTTTATTACACACTCTCGCTACATTTATGCTTAATTTTTGTAAAATAAATAATGGCACTGTGTAATATCATGTGTCCATCGGATGATTTAACTTATTTAAAAACCTGGTAAGGATCAGGTTATTTCTATGACATGTACAACCGTTCATTTCTTATTTACATGACTATAGATATAAATTTATTTAACTTGCTTTAGTTATGATTAAGTTAAATAAATTTATATCTATAGTCATGTAAATAAGAAATGAACGGTTGTACATGTCATAGAAAATAACCTGATCCTTACCAGTTTTAAGCCTCTACAACAAGAAGGTTGCTGGTTCGAGCCTCGGCTGGAGGAGGTTCGAATGTTGGGGGTTGGTGGCCTTTCTGTGTAGAGTTTGCATGTTCTCCCCGTGTATGCGCGGGTTCTCTCCGGGTTTTCCGGCTTCCTCCCACCGTCCAAAGACATGCATGTCAGGTCCCTATCTATGTTGGCCCTGCGATGGACTGGTGACCTGTCCAGGATGTACCCTGCCTCTCACCTGAAACAATGCTGTGACTATGAATACAAATTAATTGTATCAGTTATGATAAATCTCACATTCTTTAATGAAAATGAAGATAAATGTTCCTTGTCCCACTTGTAATCTTGCACTTTTGAAAATACTTTTACTGCACTTTTGTGAACAAAACTCTTGTCTTTTAACAAACACTGGAAGTCACATCCTGTTATGGAAAGCAGAAACCAGGGCCACACAGTAACAATGCAGCCAATAACTGCTGAACTCAGCAAGCAATTAGATGCTGACTGCTGGATGTCTGGTAGAATTGTAGGACTGTATGTGTGTGTGTGTGAGACATCATTACGAGAAGGAGACGGCTAAACTTGTTGTGTGCAGAGAAAATAGCTCTTCAGCCCAACAGAAGCACACTTCTCTGGCTAATAATTGGATTTTAAAAATACATGGAGCACCTCTTTATATGCGATTTCAGGTTGGAGCCAAAAACCTTTTAATCTTCTTTCTCGTGGTATCTTTCTGTCTCTGTTCTCTTTGCTCTCCTTTGTTAACATCTCTACACACACTTTAATCTCATCCCAACGCTCCTCTCTTTCTGCTTCACTTTCAGGAGGCCTCCCGCTCACAAACATCCTCGTCTTTATTTCTTATCTTTTATTGCTGCTTTTTGTTATGCCGGGAGCAAAAACAAAGAAAGCAAAAAACATCAGGTGCTGTCATGACATACAGCATACGCTAAGGCAGCAATTTAATGGGAATGGATACACGAGAGCGGGACAGAGAGGGGAGTGGCTGGGAGTTTGTTTTTAACAGATTAAAGATTCAGGCTGAAGTTGGACTTTTAATCGGATTTGTTTCTGAGGCTACAACATGAAAGACCTCTGAAGATAATTTGGCTTCATATTGCCATATTTTCTTTTTTCAGATGCACTGTGGCAATTTAACTCCCTTCGTTTGGGTGCTTCTTCATATTTTCTTGCCTCCGTCTCCTCCCTGTAGTGGCCTAGTTTCCAAGTTGTTGGATCTTTGTAGCAATGCCAAAAGCTATTAAGAACATTTTTGCACCAACACGCTTGGAAAACCTCTCATCTAATCTATTCTTTCTCTTAAGTAGCAATTTAATTAGCTTTTTTTCCTGTTTCCTCCTCTTTCATGATGGCAGTGAGTATACGACTACAGTCAAGATGCAGAAATAAGCTATTAAAACAAGGTGTGTCTGGAAATTATCTTTAGATCTGTTTGTGTGGTGTGATAACCACATGTGCGTCGATGTGCAAGCATGTTGAGCTGCTTGTATCTCATAAGCCTCCAATCTTGTACTACATGTGGTATTGATAGTAATTATTATTATTATTCTGGCTGTGCAGAGTAATGATGCATGACAGATGGTGCTGCAGCAGCTTGTGTGTTTGCAGGTAGTCATGCTGGTAAATTAAATCACAACGTTCCAAATGTTTTCTTTTTTATATTTGTGCACAGAGAGGTCTTTAACTGAATGGGATTGGTGTGTGTGCTAAAATGTGTTTGTGAAACAAAATGAGTGATTTTAACACACAAAATGAGTTACAGACACCTGGACAGAGACATGCACGCCTTATTAAACCGATTAATTAATCTATAAATGACCAATAAACCTACTTGCCTGCACACACACACACACACACACACATGAAGGTAGAGCAGCACACTTACTTGTGCCTCCTCAGCGAGAGACCCATGTGTTGCTTCATCTGCTGCAGGCCATGGTAGTCGGTGTAGATGAGGTCAAAGGGCAACGGGCCAGTGAGTGGGCAACTACCTCTGCCGGGGGGCACGCCGAGGAACCTGCAGCACACAGGGCCAAAACACAGACAAGACAGGATTCACTGTTGAGAGACTGCAAGCCACATATCTTTTATTCACACACCTTTGGTTTGCTTTATGTTACTGGGAAGGTGAACATGAAGTGGAGTTAGCTGGGAGAGCGGTGGGTTCTCTGACAGCTGAAGTAGCAGAATGAAAACAGAGCCACAGTAAAGTAGGAAAGGAGCATGAAATAATCCAAACTCTGTACACCTAAACAATAATTGCACCAGAATGTCCTTTATAATAATCCAGTGATCATGCCTAACACCGTTAGCATATATCCCCAAATTTTAGTTCCTGTATGGAGGTTAAAGCTAAAACCTTCTTCTGACTAAAAGTGAAGTTAAATGTTTTGTTGATCTGACATCATCAAATACTGAAGCCAACCAGCAGACAGGACAGAGGACTTTGGCTAACAGGATGAAAAAAGCTCAGTCTGTGATATTTTGCTGAATTGCAGGAGCAGGAACAACAGCAGATAATAATTGGGAGGAGTTTTTCATGATGCGTTGCGTTTATGTGTGTCAGGTGTATCCTGATATCATGATGATATTTACAAAATATAAATCTCACAAAACACAAAAAAACAGGCTTGACAGTAAACCTGCTGTGTTGTCTAAGACATGCATTAGCATTTCTGTCTGTAGACGCACTTCAATTTCCAAAGATGGATTTTAATTACAAAAGTAAGACTCACAATAACAGAAAACTCGGGTCCATGAACAGTAAATGCATCAAGTTAAACATGTAATGTAAAGGGTTAAAAGTTGTGTTCCGCAGGAACCTATGAGAAGGCTTGTTCTTTGGTTGTGCTGGTTCATTTTAGGAAGTAAAGTACACAGTAAAACGATTCGCTCTGTCTGGTTATTACACTAATAACATAACATAGTGTCAGAATAAAGATGTACAAAATCAAGAATAAAATTAATGGAAGGGCGCCACAGAAGGGAAAATGCCCAACAGGCAAGAAAGCTGCGTCCACGAGACTGTTGGTGTTTGAAAAAAAAAAAAAAAGGAGCGTCGTCAGTGACACATAGATAATCCTGCAGCACGTGCAGACCCGGCACCTTCAACAAGCAGTATACAACTGGCTCCACCAAGCAAGATTGATATCCACAACACAAGCGAATGGCCAAAATGGAAAAGATGTTTTGAGCGCTTTAGATCAGCGTCAGGCCTGGACAAACAGTTACAGGAATTTCAGGTGAATACCCTGATGTACACTTTAGGGGATGAAGCAGAGGATAATCTGAATATCCTGCCCCTAGATGAGGACAAGAAAAAGTCTTATGAAGAAGTAAAACTTTGAGAAACATTGTGTCAGTAAAAGGAATATCATAAATGAGAGAGCACCGTTTAACAGACGCAACCAAGAGCCAGGAGAAAGTGCGGAAGCATTCATTACAGCTGTCCATGCCCGAGCTGAGCACTGTGCATTTGGAGCTTTAAAAGAAGAACTCATCAGATAGGATTGTTGTCAGGTTAAGAGAGGCAAAGCTGTCAGAGTCATTACAAATGGATCCAGAACTCACATTAGCAAAGACTGTAACCAAAGTGCGACACCATGAGGAAATAAAAAAAGCAACAGCCAGTACTACGTGGCAACATGACTGCTGGACAGCCAGATAACTTGGATGCTATAAACAAAAAGAGGCAATCACAGAAAGGCACATGTGAAAAAAAATGCAGCCCAACCAGCAAGTCAGAAGATAAAAACAGATGTGGGAGATGTGGAAACACACGCCGGCATCCCTGGGAAAAGTGCCCTGCTAAGGATGCAGAATGCCACAACAAGTAAGAGAAAAGGACATTATGCACGCAAATGTCGCTCATCTAGTGATGTAAATAAAGTCACAGAGGACTGCACAGACAGTGGAGAGAACATGGAGAGATTATGATCGAGCTTGACAGTGTTGACAACGAGTGGAGAAAAACTCTGTCACTAAACGGGAAAATGATGGAATTTAAACTAGATACTGGAGCTGGAGTTACAGCTATTTCAAGCCAACACTACACCACAGATAAACATGGAGTACTGCTGCCACCCAAATTACCTCTGTATGTTCCAGGCAGACAGCCCCTGGATGTAAAAGGGTACTTTAAAGGAAAGCTTAAGACTGGAAATATGGAAACTAAACAGTACATCTACGTTGTGGTCGGACTGATGAGACCACTGTTGGGCCTTCCTGCCATTGACGCCTTGTCTCTGGTAAGACGGGTGCATACAGTTCAGGTGGGTGAAGACATCAAAAAATACCCTGCTCAAAAAAATAAAGGGAACTCTAAAATAACACATCCTATATCTGAATGAATGAACTATTCTCATTAAATACTTTGTTCTTTATATAGTTGAATGTGCTGACAACAAAATCACACGAAAAATTATCAATGGAAATCAAATTTATTAACCCATGGAGGTCTGGATTTAGAGTCACACTCAAAATTAAAGTCGAAAAACGCACTACAGGCTGATCCAACTTTGATATAATTTCCTTAAAACAAGTCAAAATGAGGCTCAGTAGTGTGTGTGGCCTCCACGTACCTGTATGACCTCCCTACAATGCCCGGGCATGCTCCTGGTGGCGGATGGTCTCCTGAGGGATCTCCTCCCAGACCGGAACAGTCTGTGGTGCAACGTGGCGTTAGTGGATGGAGCAAGACATGATGTCCCAGATGTACTCAATTGAATTCAGGTCTGGGGAACGGGCGGGCCAGTCCATAGCATCAATGCCTTCGTATTGCAGGAACTGCTGACACACTCCAGCCACATGAGGTCTAGCATTGTCTTGCATTAGGAGGAACCCAGGGCCAACCG
>JBAMHW010000004.1:5893142-5910636 GCA_037177495.1 Rhadinocentrus ornatus
CAGACCCCTCGAAGATTTCTAAGTGGGAGAACTTGCAAAATAGCAGGGTGTTCAAATACTTTGTTTCCTCACTGTATGTCTACCTTTATCACCTCTTATGTGAACAATCTGCCACTTTGGCTACTAAATGCTTTAATAAATTTCTAAATATGAGGGATCTGCCTGTTCAAGTGCTAATATTCCATAGATGAATCAGCACAAGAGAGGCCAATGGATTGATTTCACAGTAGCATATGATAAATTCATTCAAACTAGCGAACTATATATAGCTGTGCATTACAGCCGTGCTTTATGAGTACTGCTGAAGTCACTTGTTTCCCAACATGTACAAAATGTGCACAAAACACCGAACAATAATGCGTGTAAAGCTGAGTCAAGCTCCAGCGAGACTCCAGCTGGCATAAAAAATCCCCTGATTTAATAAACCTGCTCTAATAACTTCTGTCTCATAAAAAAAAGATAAGTGAAACTAAATGCAAGTTTGGATGGCAAATGACAAGAGTGAGTATAAATGACGCTAATGCTGCTCAATCCCTTGGCTTGGTGGCTGCGTTGTTAGTTACAGGGCAAATCACAGAAATGCTGAAAAGCGTGTGGAAATAAAGAGAGAAGAGGTTGAATTTCACACAATGGCAGCACAAATAAGCAGCTAAAGAAACCTGAATATGAGGCCAGATCAGAAGGACTGGATGCTATAAAACTGGCATCCAAAAACAAACGCAAAAATGGCTGCAGTAAAGGTGGTTGTTAAAATCTGGTGATATGATCATCATCTTGACTCCTTTGTAAGTATTGTTAGCTTTGGCTAACAGGAGATATTTGGATGACTGTGTGCAGAGTAAAATATGACGTTTTTACACTGTACAATCCGCAGGACAATCCCAGGTTGTTGAACACTCTAGCGTCAGTGCAGACAAACTTTTATGTCCACACCACAGCCAGTGAGCGTTCACCCAACGAAAACATGTCCCCCAGAACAAACAGCACCCCTCACAAAGTTCCGCTTACCAAGTAAAGCTGTACTAACAAACCAGCAGTTTTTCTGTACTATCGCAATATAACTGAAAACCCAAAAAACTATATAAGCACATAAACATTACCTGTACTAGCTTTACAATATTTAAGTTTTTTCTCTTTACAGAGAGACAAACAGAGATCATAGAACAATATCAAGCTAACACTGAATAAGAAAAAATGTATTATATTTTCCTCTGGTTTTAGATAGTGGAGCTATTTATTTGCTGTGAACTTAAGTGGCCCACACATGATGTAAGATTGTTTTTGTGCTGATAGATTTTGAATTTGGTTTGCTTTTATATGTGTATCTACATTTTTGTCACTACTAGCTACTCTCTGCTGTTAAAGTCTTATGAACTTTGAATGTAAGGAAGCCCCACGAGACAGAAACACAGATGCAGTAGCTCAATCTTACCATGCCTTGTTGGCTCACAGCAGCGCTCGTGTTGCGTCCAACTCCGTAAACCTTTCTGCCCTGATAAAAAGCCACAATATCCTCCCTGATCTGAGGTTATGTGACTATAAAACAGTGAAAACAAGCTCTCCTGGCTTTGTGTGTGTATGTTAGGAGTGTTTTTTGTAGCACGAATATAAAATCTTTGTAAAGTCTTTGGTGTTACATATGAAAGCAGGAAATCTGAAGTGGCTCCCACGTATGTGGTAACACTCCAGCACTCTGCTCTGCTCCACTCATTGCTAACAGACTAACAACAGATGAATGCTAATGCTTGTCTCAGCATCTGTTAGCATAGAACTTCCAATTTCTGAGTGTGTGTGTGAGTGTGACCCTGTTCTCTCATGCACTGCAGCCCTTAAGAAGGTTGTGGAACACAGGTGGCAGCACAAGCTGCACTGACAACCAGCAGAGTCCTACCCTTAACTTCACCTTCTCCTTCATCCTTTTTTTATGTCTGCTCACACAAGTTTGCTCTCTTTATTTCTACTCACGTCTCTCCAATTTGTTGTCATATTCTGCCAACCTGTACCCTCTTCTTCCTCTTTCCATCCCGCTTTTTCTTATCTCCACTCCACCCTGCCTCGCTTCACTTTTTATATCCCATTTGTCTCAGACGCTGTCTGCACTTCATCAGTCTGAGGTCAATTAAACCTCGAGAGGGCAGAGACAGGGATAAGGCAAATTACCAGTTTGGCATATGCTGACAAACACACTAAAAGTGCTTGCTCAACGCACACCGAGAAGCCAGGGTGCACACAAAGTCCATTGCTGAGATGTGGTTACTGCAGTATACAGGCAGTGAATGGACTGATATTAACAGGATGAGGTCAGTGTCTATGACTCTGTCCTTTTAAAAACCTTCCCACTACGGCATAGCTTAGAGACGAACGTGTCCTCTTTGATCTTTAAAAAAAACATCAATTTGCAGAAGACGCTCAGCTTTGTTACAATGGTTGAAGGGGTCAACAACAGCTTGTTAATGAAGTTTAATGACAGCACTGAAAAAAACTTCTCTAATGTAAAATGCATTGAAAGTAAATAAAAAAAATTACGGTATGTTCAGAAAAAAAGACAAACAAAAGAACAAAAAAAAATCATGTGCATCAAGAAAATGGGCACAGTTGATCTAAAAATTTATTTCAGCCACTGCCACCCGCTCACTAGCGTCTTTACCAACTGTAGTACGATACGATACCATACCATACCATACCATACCATACCATACCATACCATACCATACCATACCGTACAGTACTATACCATTTCTAAAGCATCTGAGAAACAGCATAACAGGATAACAATCTAGGGTTGGATAATGTTTTTTTTTTATTATTATTAATTTAACTGAAAGAAATCAAGTAGTTTATCTAATCCTTCTTGGAACATCTTGTTTTAACCAGCACCTTGTAGCAATGAAAGAACTACCATCACATGATGGAGTCAATTTACCAAGCTGTTTACTAACCACCAGGGAAAGAAAAATTCTTTGCTGTTGCTAGGATCTGGTCAAAAGGGTGTGGCACTGGGAGATTTGATGCGTATGGAGGATAATTATATGAAACATGCAGAAGAGCCAAAATTTTCTGCATGGAACCCTCTTTAAGCAAGTTAATGAAAATAAAGTCTATAACCATGACTACACACAGCAAAGCATCAGCAATCAGTAGCTGCGTTTACGTGGAGCCTGTTTGATCTGACTGAACGTCCAATCATACTAAAAATGCGTCATGTAAACACCTTAGTTGATCTGATTGCGCACAATCTAAAAAAGGTTTAAATCCGATCCGATGGGGTAACAGTATGTGTATGCAGCAATGCTAGCAACATGATGTTAGCTAACACTGAACCCTTGCTGGAGTTTGGGTGGGTGGGGTTAGGAGGTAGGGTCAAAATAATTCTCAATGATTTCAAATAGCATTTTTATTTTAAATCTATGATGTAAACCCCCCCCCCATGGATGGACATCCTCAGTAGCACCTAAAAAGTTGGAAGTCGGAAAAGCGTAAAAATAAGTAAAAATCCAGAAAAAATTGTATGTTTCTAAATGTTCTCACCAGCAGTTATGTAGCTATTAGCACTGCTAGCACTTTGAACAATGTTTTATATTTTAAGAAGAAAATTAGAGGTTTTTTTGACGCTTTAAATTGTTTTCCCAGTCTGAAGTTAGTTAATGTTTTTTAGTGGGAATGAATATAAAATTGCATGGCAAGTATTTTTTTAACAATTGTGTGTGTCCTAGTGTGAACTCTTAGGAAGTGAATATACAGTTTTTCATGTTTGTTTTTTATTTTAAACCTGTCTTGTCCAGCATCACAGCAAGCAGAATGACAGTCTGGTTGCTGTATTGTGCCGAACAAATTTGCTTTGCCAAGGCTTATGAGTATAAGGCTCCTCTTGATAATCTGATTCTCTTATTTATTTATTTACTGTTATTTATTTACTTTGAATCATGGAATCTATGTAATCTTGCTGGACCCGACCGGAGGGGATAGAAAAGGAAAGAAGACAGCAAAAAGAAGAAGGAAAGCAGAAAGAAGAGCACAGACAGAAGACTTCAGTCCACACTAACAAACTTCTACATTTGTACATAAACACACCAGAAAATTTCCTACAGCTTTTACCAGAGCCCCAGGAGCCCTCCCAAACAAAGGCAGAGGGCCCGCACCATGCCAAGGAGAACGGGGCCCCCCCAAACACCCTGCACTCTCCTGCACTGCACCCACAAGCACTCACCATCACAAGTATTTTATGTTTCAAGGGTTATTCAGTGTCGATTTTGTCTGCATGCAGCTCTGAAGAAGCAGACTGGGAAGAAGAGGGGTGCTGCTTTACTATCTCTCTGGGATAGTTTAACTAAAATTTTTTATCAAAACCTCAGGAACTTGATATATTATGGACATAATATGTCTGATTTAAAAAGAATCAACAAACTTTGTGCCTCATTTTCCTCTAAATCCTGATCTTCTCTCCAAACATACTAACCTTTTTGTTCCAATAATTAATTCTTTCTCCGAGTAAACATCCACTCTTCTTACAATCAAACGGGGAAGCCAAACAGAGCAAACTAAATCAACATAGCCCCATTGGCATAACAAAGAATGCACACTCAAGCTGAATGCCAAAGTTGCTATTTGAAGCAGAGAATGCGTCAAAGACAGAGGTGAGGTGATTACAGGGCCACAGCTAATTCACATCCAGGGTCAGAGTTAATTAAAATCAAACAGTGGTTCCCTTCATCGTGTTAAAGGGAGTGAACTTTTTAAAGTTTAAATGAAAATCAATCTCCATGTGAAGGAAGGCTGCTCGCCATCAAACGCAGCACATTTGTCTGGCACAGACAACTCCCAAATGTGATTCAGCCAAGTGGGTTTTAATGCCATAATATCCAAATAGCAGTCAAGCATAAACACAGATCCACAAAGAGAGGCAGAATAAACACACTCCTTTTTTTTCAACTTCTATTTCTAATTATTTTGATAAACAGCTTTTGACAGCCAAGGATAACTCGTACAAACACCAGGCCATCTGCTGTTGCGATAGCAGCAGCAGCACTTTGTAAGACATATAGGCGGTTCAAGCAGCCTCCAAGCCAAGATAGAGGATAACAAATCCTTTCAGTGCAGTACCAGAAAGGAGAGCATCAATCAGACTGACAGAGGACTATTTCCACCCTTGTTAACTTATTTTAGGAAGAGGACAGAGAGAAGAATTTTGAAAAGAAGTATGAACTATGTGAGATACATTAATTTCTCTGTATTTCCTTAACTAAAACATCACGAGTGTTCTCAGAGCAGGATGAGCATAGCAGTAAAAAATGCAGAAATTATAAAAAAAATATTTCAGTCTTTAAGTTACAACTGCAGTTCTCTTTTAAATAAGCTGTCAGATTGCACCTATTTTGAACCGGTTATAAATGAAAATGCCAACATCAAGTCACATGGTCTCCCAGGCCTAGTTTCTTGCTCATCTCAGCAGCACATCACTCCCTTTTCCCTCGCCATCAATCCTCTGCTAATCCATACCCTACAGTACCATCCATCTCCCTCTTGTACCCCCTTTCTCGTCTCATTCTTCTCCCTCTCGCACTAGCACATGCTTGGCATCATGTCATAATCCCAATCATTCATCATGGTCATTCTTTAGCTGCTCACCCCCTTTAGTTTCTTCTCTCTTGTTCATCCTAATAGCTTTTTCTTGCTCTCACACCGAGTCTTTGACACGAGGACGTAGACGAATCCATACAGAGGCAGCAAATACAGTCAATGTTACAATAAGATGCTGCTGTAAAGTCTTCTCTTACAGTACCATGGCTTTGGAAATAAACTTTGAATAAATACACCGAGACAGTTGCACACAAATTACAGAAGAAAAATACAGACTACATTGATGGACAACCTATCATTACCTCCCGCTATAATTTTTCTCTCACCAGCTATTATCATTCAAATAATAACTTTCAAGATGCATCTGCAAAAAGCTTTAAATGCCACTAATTGAGGGTAACATAGTTTTCAAAAGCTTTTCTCAGACACTTAGAGACGTATTGTTATATTTCTAAGAGGACTCATGTTTTTACTTGTCTTAAAATGAAATTAATGGGAAATAAGGGAATAAGCTGTCTGTTGCTGTATTACATGTTTGTTGTTCCTTCTACCTTTTTATCTTTACATCTTTCTCTTGATGAAAATGTGCTGCAGAATTTCATGACAGTATAAACAAAACAATCTGTCCTTGTTTCATTCTCATAAAAAGCCATCCATTATTCATCTTCTACTTTTATTATTTCTTACCTTCTTCTGGTCCCTCCATCGTTGCCCTAGTTTAACATCCAGACGGTTGGCTGCTGTTGCCCACTGCTGTGTGAGGCGGCGGATTCTGCGTTTCATGAAGCTGAGAGATTCTTTGCCACTCCCGATCTGGTCCAGCAGCACAGAGAGGTCTGTGCGAAAGGCAGCCTGGGAAAGTGATGAAAAAGAAACTAGACTGAAAGATGGGAAGAGGTAGAGCAAAAATGTTTGCTTGTCAGGCAGAGATTGTTATCATGCAAGCAGTGAGAAGCAGCAGAACTAAATCTAAAGTTATTTACAGTCAGTGGTTTATTATCTGAAATGTGTCTTCATAAAAGTTGGGAAGGTTGTTAATTAGTTTGAATCTTTATTTAACAGACAGAAATGCAAAGAAAGCATTTCCCTAGTTTTTGTTTACCAGCTCCAATATATAAAGACAAACTATAGACAGAGAAGTTTATAGAATTTACAAAGAACACCATTTTGGTAGATTCTATAGTCAACAGATGAATTGGTGACAGGTGAGGGTGCCATGATTGGATATAAAAAGAATTATCACTGGGCCAAACCGGACTGGATGGTGGATGGTGGTGGATATCTATGTCTGAGATCAGCATTAGACATTTTCAGTCGATCCATCTACAGAACCCGCTGCATTTCCCTCAACACACCTCAGTTCAATAGTTAAAGGTAGTGTACCTCTAAAAGATTGATAACTGTCAAAGAAACCCAAAATGGTAAAAAGTAAATAAAAAAATTGGCCTTTCAATGGACTGAGGAGGAGAACTGAGCAGAAACACAGAGAGAATGATGGTATCTGAAGAAAGCCACAAAATCAAGTTTGAGCCTGAAACTGAACTCGAGCTATTTTCCAAAATTATCAAAGTAGTTGATCAAAAAAAGACCCCACAAGATCAGTCATGTTGAGGTGGATGAATAACAGATTAATACCATCTGCAAATGCTCTCATTGATTGGTGAACGCCAAAAAGGGAAGCACAAATAAATTGTATTATCAACTTAAAATAGGTAGAAGACATGAAAATGTGAGTTAATGCAACTCTGAGCACCAGTTCTCCCAGTGCAAGCGTCAAACAGAAAAGCATCACGTCATCATTAGTGGCTACAAATCCCAATAAAAAGCATCCTAATACAAGGGAAAGACATTCTACTGTAATTCACAGCAAAAGACATGATGCCTCTTGTGGACATTATTGTTGTATTTTTTTAATTGTCTGCATTGATAAACTATATTGTAAGCTCAGCCAGTACAGAATGTAATATTGTCCTATCGTTGAGCCCTACTCAGGAGTACCTTTGAAAACACTCAACACATTCAGCCACAGCATCCAGAGTTATAATGCGATGCTGTTATGCAAAGAAGAATCCATATATCAAATATGTAGAGCAGCGCTGCCAAGTTCTTTGAATACAACCTCCCCTCAGATGGACAGAAAAACGGTAGAGATGTATTTTGTGGTCGGATGAATTAATGATTCAGCTGCTTTTGGAAAAAAAATAAATAAAAAAAAAAATGTCCTGCCTGCAGTCCAGATTGTATGTCACATTATGTGGAGGAGAGTATATATACGTTTATATTTTCTGCAGAATTTTGAAAGAATAAACTATTTGGGCACCGACCCTGGATTGGAATGAGCAGGTATAAAAATAGATTGGATGGATAAAACATTTGGTAATGTGATCCTCACCTCAGCAGAGATGAAAGC
Organism: Rhadinocentrus ornatus; assembly: GCA_037177495.1. Lineage (NCBI taxonomy): Eukaryota > Metazoa > Chordata > Actinopteri > Atheriniformes > Melanotaeniidae > Rhadinocentrus > Rhadinocentrus ornatus. The sequence goes on from JBAMHW010000004.1 coordinate 5,901,130, forward strand.
AGTTGGATTCAGCAAAATGATTTCAAGAAAAGTTTTGACCTTGTTCTCTCGGCAGCTTAACTTTCCCTGTCACTAATAAAATATGGAGGGAAGTCTGAACGCAATGCCATGCATTTCTATCACTATAAACAGTCAATATTTCTCTCCTCTGAAAACAAGCGTGGCTCAGCCCTGTTTGTGTGAAATATCTAGGGAGAATGTGATCTACAATTCAGCTATTTGGGTCACCGGCTTAGAAAGAGACATCAGCCTTCATCTAGACTGACATTCTGCTTTACCTAGTGAAAATTTCACTGCTAACACAGTTATTAAAATAAAAAAGAAAGGTGAAAGCATGCGCAAATGCTTTGAGCATGAAGCATATTTTAGAATTTATTTAAACATTTATGATTTCCTTGTGTTCCTAAACTCTATTAATGGCTCACAATGTAACTGGGAAAAGAGCGACTATATTTAGTTTATGTGTGCAGGAAAGAGTTTCCCCATTCAATAATTTAAAAATCCAAATCCATTGCACTTTGTGAAGAGGATTTATGCAGAAAATCTATGAATAAATATTTAGGCATGTGCCGATTTTCTCTGCCTTCCAGTTAGTTTTAGTATGGATGTCATGTATGACCCTGCACACAGCTCACATTAAGTGTTTGTGTATTAATTTGTGAGGAGGATGGTTTTAAAATGCTCTTTGACCTCAAAAGTCAATGAGGAGAAAAATTAAGAGGAGAGAGGATAACGATGAGGAGGATTAAGCCTGTATTAATTAACAGGGAGCGAACAGGCTCAGATGAAGGTTAACAGTTATGCAGTCATGGGGCAGACTGATCTTCAATAGAGGAGGGTCAAACCTCTTCCCCTCCGGACATGCGTATTAACTACCATCAATGTCAGGGTATTCTTGCACTTTGCATTTATTTTCCTTCTTTATTCACTTTATCCTTGTAATTAGACATTTCAAGTCCATTCTGAGAAAATCAGTAAATTATGTTTCCTAAGCCTGGTACACACAGAATTTATAATCCTATGAGATTTATCATCGGTTCAAGACCTCACACGTGAAGATAAAAAATCAGGTATTAAACAGTTTTGATCATACTGTGTGTGGTGTGCTGCGACAATCAAATCACAGAACAACACACACATAACGATGCTGTTCCGCAACTGATCTACAATCTAGTCCTCCGAGCCGGTCATTTCACGTGACCAAACGTGATCTAACAAAAACCTAGAAGAAGAACCATAGCAACAACGAGCAAAAAATGAAGAAGAAGAACCATAGTAACACCCAGCATGGTTGAGAGGATATACAGTATAGGATGATGGAATGATGGTGGTCTTGGGACTACTGTCAACAGAAAAAGCCAGAACTGAAAAAACTGGAGACAGCGTGAACGCAGACTTTAAATCATTTCTTGTTCTCCCGCCAGCTCGCCTACTGATTGGCTACATTCCATATTTCCGGTTCCCGGCTACGACCCGTTTCGGAGCCGATTATCGGGACAAATCTGCTCGTAACACAACTTCTGCAACTACAAGTTGGATTTCTTAGTTGGTCATTTTCCTAGAAAGCAGCTTACACATTCCTCTCAAGCCGAAGCTAAAAATGACCCACTTCTAGATAAAAGGGTGGATGGGTTTCCAACAGTTTACTGACATTGATGGACACCTTTAACCACGGTTCAAAATACATCTGAAAAGCAGATGAGCTCCTCTGTATTGGTGAAATAAATAAAAAATCTCACTTTCAGATTATATTTATTCAATTTTCTACAAGGTTTCTGATGTTTCTTAAATGAAAAGAATCGCATTATTTTTGTCAGCAACTGATGCTGTGATCTGTTTCCTTAGCAAAGTGGACACCAGCATTGTTTTGTTGTCTTATGGCATGAGTGGTGACTACTTAATTTGCTTCTTGTGGTTGTTAAAAGAACCTTTCGTCCCTAAATGAGGTGTTTCAGATTTGCTCCACTGCATACGTATAGCAGAATATTTTGAACCGTTGCCCTGTTTGTAACCACATTGCAATGCACTAATATATACTGTATGTGCATGCACAGTGAACTGGGAAATTGTGGTGCACAAATAAAAAAAAAGGCTCCCAGAAAGATCCTGTGTAATTTAAACCATGCCTTAAACTCTTAATGGTACTGCCTGGTGACCAGGGGTATGTACTACAAAGCAGGATAAAAAAACTCGAGGTAATGTTTTAACATTAAGCTAGAGTAGTAAAATTTTAATTCATGGCTCATGTGGCAGCTAAATATTTAATGAAAATGTGGCAATAAACATGATTAAGAAAATAATTTTTTAGCAACTATATCATGCAGGCACAAAACGGAAAGCTAGGTTCCAAACAAAGAAGTTGTTTATGTAAGGAGGTTAATTTAAAAATATATATATTTGTAAACTAGAGAGTTAATACAGCAGACTTTAACTGACACATGCAACGTTGTGCTGCAACATTTGGGCTTATACGCAAAGTATTAGTTATTGCTAAAAGATGAAAACTGCTGCAGCACTGCAACAGCAGCCAATGCTAGCTTGGTTATTTATGATATGATCAAAAAGTGGATCAACTTCTAATTAAACATTGGAAAAAATAAATTAGACTGAGGGACAGCAAGGGCTGCAACAATACTAGAAAATGACAACTGAGCAGCAGCAACCAAATACAGATGTAAAGACACTGGAGAGGAAGAGTACTAGGCAGACAGCGAGTGTTACGAGGAAAAAACAGGTATGTTATAAACACAAAACATTTAAAGAAAAATGGATGGAGGAATTTTTGTTTGTTCTCTACAGATTGTGTTTACTTTGTAACAAAGTTAGGTACAAAATTAAACATTGTATATTGTGGGGAAACAATGCTAAATATCTACTTAATATTTTCATTGACTTTAGGTGTTTTGCGGTAAAAGCGGTTCTCCTATATTTGTCTTGCCACCAAGGCTCGGTGGTATCAAGATCATGCTTCCCTGTCATGTTTCACGGTCTTATTTCTTGTGTTTGGCTTTAGTCTAGTTTGGTTTGTTATATTTTAATCTTGGTTTATTAGTTCTGGTGTTTGGTTTCTGTTATGCTTATGCTTTAGGTTTTGTCATGCTTAGTCCTGTTTCCCTCTTTTTTTCTGTCCTGGTTTGTTAATTCACAAATGGTCTGATTTCTCATCCATTTTCCCTGCTTCTAATTACTCCCTCTGTGTGTATATTTGTCCCATGGTTTTCAGTTGTCTTGGTCAGGTCCTTTTTGGTTTCATCCCGGTTGTGTGTGGTCCCCTGTCATATGTTTATGGAAATAAACCTTTATCACCAGCACTGTTCAGCCTACTGCCTTGACTGCCTGCCTTTGGGTCCTCACCTCCGCCGCCACTCATTACACTTCCCGTTATGATGATGCTGGTGGTAAAGTAACCCAGTGTCTGGACAGGAGTAACATCATGTACAAGGTTGGTCATAAGTCTAAAGATGCTTATTTATAACAAAGAGAACAAGCCAAAACCCTTTCCCTCATAATGGAATTATTCTTAAAGAAAGTTAGAAAGTTTCAGTCAACTCTGGCTATTTGCTTCTAAAGAAGAAACAAACTTGAATTGAGTCAAACCATTGCTCATTGTCAATGTCTAAGCTTATTTTCTTTCATCAGGCATCTAAACTATATTTAAAAAAAAAAAAGCAGTTTAATTATTAAACTAGTTCTTAAAACAAAACCCAAATGCACAGACATGATTTAAAACAATTTGGTGGGTTTTATATTTTTTTTATAAAGATGCATCGCTGAAGTCAAAGAGAACGGCTGAATTTTTAGAGATGGGAAAGACCTACATCCAAGCATACACGTCTTTCTCTTGTTTGAGATCTTACTTTGTTTTAACTGATTGTTCAGCAGGCTTTACGAGTTTTGGTCTGTTAACTCAACCTGCTCTAAAGCAAGTTAGGTTAGCATGAGATGCTGTGGTACGCCTCAGTAATGGTCCAGGTCCCAGCTACTTAACCAGGCGCAGACACAATGATGTAGTCATTAACATGCACTATAGATTTTAGTAACATGTTTTATTCATGCCATGAAACACAAACACAAGATTTCTGTGCTCACACATCCTGCATTTGTTATGCTTCCATATAGTTCAAATTAGCATATCATGGTAATTTTAGTATTAAAAGGCATCATTAGACTACTACAGCTCTGCACATTACTGCCATAAAAAACGTTTGTTTTATGTATGTTGGATTAAATATTGCTATCAGATTGTATGTGAGCTGAATTGTTAGCACCTACGCTGAGGTGGTGAGCTGAGCATAATCATTATTGGGTTTATTGATAATTGTTACGACCCCTCTTTGGAAACTAGGGGTTCAGGGGTCGAACAAAACGAGCCGGCAGCAGGCGTTCACCCAATGCTGAACTATTACTGTTAGTCTGTTTGACAAACCCACAGTGGCATTTTACTGCGCTGCTGTCTCTTCGTGACATTCATATTTTTCAGTTCTGCCCTTACTTGTCTCTTAGGGGACTTTGCCTGCTGTGTATGCTGCGTAGGGGGGCTGGTGTTATTCCTCCAGGTCAGCGGGGGACAGAACCACTCCACTTCACTCAGGTAGACCAGGAAGGAGCAGTCCGAACCATCAACACCGTAAAAGGCATAGCAAGGGTCTGATGTCCACCGCGCACGCATCCACTGGAAGATGTACAGAAAAAAAAAGTGTGCATGTTGAAATTACAGAAAATCTTACCAACATGTAATAAAAATAAGACTTAATTGCAATTATTTTGTTTCTATCAATGTTTCCATGTGAGGAGATATTAGACTGCAATTCAGACTGTTAAATATTAGTAATATTTAAAGGTATTTTCTAATCAACTCATGCCACAAATACATTGAACCTGATTTCTTTGTTCTGTGTCGTGGCAGAACCCACAAGGTTTAAGCATTTTGAGCAACAATAGATCATCTTCTCTGCAGGTTTGTTCTTTCGTTCGTTCGTTTGTTCGAACCAATCAATCAGCACTTTTCGTACAATGAAATGTAACTCAAAGTGCTTTAAAGATTTTAAAAGAATTAAAAAGAATAGCCCACCAACCCCCTTCCCACCATGCTCCCTCCCCTCCATATCCATCATTACATGTACATATTCACACAAACACAGCCAGATTAACATGAGGCCGAGCACAGACGAGTAAGTAAACACTATCACAGAAGCCGTCTGCACAAGGAGTCGGCCGGACCACAGAGGCCAGGGCACCAACACGGGCACCAGACCCGTGGGCACGTCCCCGCACACATGGCCGACACAGCCCCCAGTGCAGAGGGCTTCCTCTGAGGAACACAGGAAAATATATATAAATGATGAAATACACAAAAAATAATAAAACGGTAAAAACTAAAAAGGAATTAAAAACAGGTATGACAAAAAAAGTAACGTTAAGAAAAAATAGGACAATAAAAAAAAGCTAATTAAGGTAATACTGAACATATGGAAGACTAAAACAATATTCTTGACCTTTTTTGATTTAATTATTACATCTCAATCGTAAAACATGACAACCCCAACTCACATCTACTTTTCCAGGGCACTCTGGGAAGCGGCTGTCTCTCGGTACGTCACATTGACTCGAAGTCCCATCCCTCACCGCTGAAAAGAGAAAATGGGTAAGATTTTCAGGATAAAGTGTAAAGAGTTTAAATAATAATTTAAAATACATGTATTTTTGGAATAATATGCAACGTCCAATGCCATTGCTATGCGGACAACACCCAACTCTACCTCTAAGAAACCGTCCTCTTCACTTCCACCAACCTCCCTTCCCACCTGTCTACAAGAAATTCATTCTTGGTTTTCATCCAACTTCCTCAAACTTAACAGTTTTAAAACAGAAGACCTACTGGTAAGCACGTCCCACGCTCTAACAGTTTTCCCATCTCCATAAACAACTCACCTGTCCTTCTCTCCCCTCAAGTAAAGAGTCTGGGTGTCGTCCTCGACAGCACACTCTCTTTTCACTTCCACATTAGTAATATCACTTGATCTTCATATTTTCATTTGAGAAAAATTTCTCCCCTCCGGTCTGGTCTTTTTTCTCCTGAAGCAACATTTCTGTGAGGGTTTAGTAACCGTGCTGCTCTGGTCTGTTGCCTCCACTGTCTGTGAAAACTCTGACAGATAGCGTCAGGGTTAGCTCCCTGTACTTTACCCAGCAGTGGTAACGCAGGCACGGGACTCTGCTGGAACTAGAAGAGCTGTGAGGTGTTTATTGCTCAACAGGCAGTGCCTCACAGCTAAGCTTCCTTGCTCAGTGCTCTGCTAACGTCACAGTGAAATAACACTGTGAAATAAGACATTAACAGTATAAAACTAGGGTTGAGCTATTTAAAATATTTTTTAAATTAGATTTAAGTGAAATTATGATCAATTTAAAAGTGTATTATACCAGTACTTTATGTAAAATGAAATTACATTTTCATTTTCAATTTACAGTGTGTTTCCATAACCTTACAGGTATTTCCTTTATTTTAAGAAATACAAGAAAACGCTGTGAAATAATGCAAAGATATAAATTGTTACAGTGCACTATTGCTGCCGTTTCATTTCCTTATCTGTTCTGATAAAATATTTATTCTCAAGTGAACGATAACCATTCCTCCATCCCTTATAAAGCAGCATATGATGCTTGTCAAAGCCTCGCGTAGATTCAGCTTGGATTGATTTAAAACAGCTTCTACCTAAACACTGCTGGACATTTTATTGCAATGTCCCGTCTTCCTTAAACATCATAATTCAAAATGTATGTCACCAGAGCTGTGTGGTGCTCGTAAATCCCTGTGGTCTCCCCGCTTAAAGGACTGCAGCCTATCTGCTGTACTGATGTACTAACTGTCTCGATGTCGAAGTACGTCCGCTCACTTAGGCTCCGCTCACTGCATTAATTGCTCCACTGATATAGTTAACTGCTCCTCTGATGTCACAAGAAGAAGGGAAGTAAGTGACAGAAAAAGAGAGAGACTCATTGCTGCTTCGTCCAGCTCACTTTTTTCTTTTTTTTCTTTTTTTTGTTGCCTTTTCTCCTCCTTTTTCTCTCTAGACCAACAACTTTGCCTGCTCTCTGATTCTGTCTGTTTCCATTTGCCTAATGAAGAAGAGACATTTCTCTCCATTAGTCTTCCCGAAGGCTTCTCTCCTGTGACTGAAAACACACAGACACACAAAGCCTACAAATATGATTGCAACAGCAACGGTGGAAAATGTGGCCATTTAACTTGATAAAGGCTTGACTCCTGTCCCCTCAAGCATTTACACAAAAGTCTCATTGGGAGGTAATGAAAGGAAAGAAGTTCTTAATCATGTCCTCTAACACTCTTTTTCTGTTTACTCTCAAACACGCCTGACCATGAGATAAATTAACATAATAAAATTTGCCAGCAGTATGTCAGTTAATTTGTGATAAACTAAAGCAGCGATGCTTCCATCCTACAGATACAAAAAGGGATGGAGGGCTCATTTATTCTGAAATAAAGATTTAACCTTGAGAGGAAATGTTAGGGAGTAAATCAGGAGGAAAAATCAGGAGGAATGAAACAGTCAAAATAAAAAATAAATACAGAAATATAAAAATGGCCTAATAAACAAATTGATGTACCAATAAATTTAACAACAAAATGCAAAAAAATTGTTTTTCCATTAAGAAACCTATAAAACATGGCACAAATATATATTTCTTTTGTCATTTTCAGCTGTTTTAAACTAACTATAAGTTAATATCCCTATTTATTTACTTTCCCATGTCATCTTAAGTTAAATTAATTTATTAATTTGGTGATTTTTTTTATTCCAGCTACGCCACAGAGCGGTATTTGAGGTGGAACACTAGCAGATCAACACCATATAAGTTCACATCCCTTCATATGGTGGGCGTGGTTTTCTGTGCCTGCAAGGCGAGGACCCATCTGTTTGCATCTGGAGGGGGGGGGGGGTTGTGAATTTAAAAATTTTTCTTGTGACGTAGATAACCTCTATATGTCACAAAAAGCATAACCTGGTTCTACCCTGTAGAGGGTGTTATGAGCCATTTATTAACCATAAAATCCCGTTTAAAAAAAATAAAATAAAAAAAAATACAAATTTTATCAACAGTTTCATCACAATTAAGTAATACTGTGTTGTTTACAGCAAACAAACAACAACACATTTTGGGTGCACTACTGCTTTAATAATGTAAAAGAAACTGATTTCACAGCTCTAATAGTGGCTCACTGTTTTTTGGGAGGAAGGTAAGAGAAGTGATGTGTGAGTCTCTGTCTATTCTGCTTTCCTCTGTTCGGTTGTGGATGTTTCAGTCCAACACAAGCTGATCACTTTGTAAGAGTCCAGCTGTGCTCCACCTTGAAAATGACTGAAGAACAATGTGTTTTTTTTTCTTCCTTAACTAACATTTGCTTCTAAACCCGGTGGTTGTACAGCCCAGTATGCAGCATTGGTTGCTACCATCTATACTGTTACTCACACTGGGTGATTGCCAGGGTGCTATCTTTGATTGGGTGCAGATCCTTACTGAGTACTGAAAACTTTTTACTGATTGATTTTGTGCCCACAATAAAAACCTATTTCCCTTTTAGATAATGCACTTCATTCATTTCTATTAGTCAGTCATAAGAGGTAAGTGGATTTGATGTGCGGGCGTATGGCTTGTATAATTATTGTTATTACTTAAAGTGCTGTTTATCAATCAATACAAGCCCTACAACACACTGAAGATCTAGATGATGAGATTTAGTTGTATATATACTTTAACTAAAGTGGTGTTGAAAAAAAACAAACCTGTTTTTTGCAAAAGGATTTTATGCATGATGATATGAAAATAAAAATAACCTCCACCAATCCTTGGCCCTGGAAACATCCCCTTATACACCAAGATCAAGCAAATGGCTAAAATAGTCTTGAAGTTATTAAAGAAATTCACATTTTCTCCAATGGTGGCAATCTGGGTTAGCTGTTATTGTATTTAACATCTACCATGATGTCATCTTGAATTTTTATATTCTCTAGTGATTCTGGGCATTATTTGATGAGTTAGTGATAATGTTGCCATTACAGCTTCTATCTCCTAATAGTAAAGAATCCTTCCTGGATCCAGACGGTGATCTGGCGCACCCCCACACACTTCTGTGAAATCAAACTGTCCACTTAGGAAGCAACACTGATTGTCAATAAATTTCACCTGCTGTTGTGCAAATGGAAAAGACAATTTTAGGCAATCAGCAAGACACCCCCAATAAAGGAGTGGTTCTGCAGGTGGTGACCGGTTTGGCAGTGGGTCAGTAATGGTGTGGAGTGGCACAGCCCTTCATGTGCTCGCCAGAGGTAGCCTGACTGCCATTATGTACGGAGATGAGATCCTCAAACCCCTTGTAAGACCATATGCTGGTGCAGTTGGCCCTGGATTCCTCCTAATGCAAGACAATGCTAGACCTCGTGTGGCTGGAGTGTGTCAGCAGTTCCTGCAAGACGAAGACATTGA
>JBAMHW010000004.1:5937200-5955546 GCA_037177495.1 Rhadinocentrus ornatus
TTCAGACCCCTCGAAGATTTCTAAGTGGGAGAACTTGCAAAACAGCAGGGTGTTCAAATACTTATTTTCCTCACTGTCTATATATACAGTGTCCCAAATTAACTTTTTGACTCACCAGCCAAGTTGGCCAGTAGATGACAAAATCCACTGGCCAAACAAATTTTTTACCGGCTAAAATAATAAATTTTACACACACATACCTGTAGACACATGTTATTTCTATAATACTGTGTTGTGTTGTATCCAAACTCAAAGTAGAAGTCACAGCAACATTAAAGAAATGCAAGAAGAAAAACGGTTTTCTTTGATAAAGTGTTAATGTCCGAATTCATTAACTAAAACCTAATCAGACTCCTCACTCTCTTGGTGCTTTTACACAGTCCGGGAAGTCTGGCCTCCTGCTCCTAACAGTCTTTGTGCCACAGCATTACAGTCTTAATGGGATCATACTACCTGATTTCTGCTTTTTATTTCATTGTTTAAAAAATAAACTTAATAAAAATTGATATTAAATTAATTTAAAGCTTATTAATCTGATTTAGTAATATTGAATATAAACAGCGTAACAATAATCAAAAGCTGTTTTATAATAATAATGAACTTAACTTATCAATATATTAATAATAAGCAATATTATTATTCTTTTTATCAGTTGATCGGTTGACAGCTGTTCGTCGTCTCGCGGAGTCACGTCACGCCCGTTATGCAGCTGTCGTCACCCTTCAGGTTGAAAACAGCTAAGCTAAGCTAACAGCTTGTCAGACCATCACAGAGAAACAAACAGCCACTCATGCTCACACAGCAATTTAGATTCACCCATTAACCGAACATCCATGTTTTTGGACAGTGGGAGGAAGCCGGTGTACCACGAGAAAACCCTAACATAAAAAGAGAGAAACTCCACACAGAAAGGCCCCAGACAAGGTTCAAACCAGGTGAGGCAACAAAGCTAACCACAACACCATAAAGCAACCCCATAACCACCCGTATCCCCAACCGGAAACAACTAATGAGACCTTGGCATAAAAATGTATTTAAGTAAACATAATTAGATACCACTGAATATCACAAAAAGCACGTCATCTATTTTCTCTTGCTGTCTCTAATAAATATCAGAACAGAGGACCCTAAAGACTGGCAGGTACTAGAGGCCTGGGTGAGACATGTCAAGGAAAGCAAACAAAAACAAGTTGGGTGGAGATCTTCAAGAAGTCGATTTCCTTATAATAGTTTAATTTTGTTTTAAGGTGCTGCAGCACCCTGCGTGATTATGTGTGTGTTTTTAAAGTAGAAATTAGAGGAAAGAGACACCTCAACAGGCTGAAATGAATTTTTGTGTTTTGCATTACAAATTCATCAAGTATTCATTAAAATTATATTGCATCTTATGCTCAACAACTAACATGGTCTAGAATGAAACTCATAACATGAAGTGTATAAACCATGGGTGTAGAATTGGGTGGGGATGAAAGGGACATGACCCTACCAATATCCAGGAGCTCCTTGGTTTGAGTCAATTTAAATTGTTCTGATTGGCTTCGCGCTTGTGTTTCTTGCTATGTGATTGGCTGTCACTGCTGTCAGTCACTGTTCAAAAAGCTAGTGGTTAGTGTCAGCGGTGCTAAAGGTGGTTGTCTTCACCCAGAACTTCAGGAGCGAAGAAAAGAAAGAAGGACATCAGGAGGCATTTTAGAGTGAGTTAATGTAGAAGTTTAAGTCACAAAGAAATAATTTTCCCAGTGCCATTGTTTCATGAATAATGGTGATAATAGCAGCCACTAGGCCAAAAGGTGGTTTCATTATCATGAATCAATTTGTAATTTTGTCAAGTGACAAAATAAAAGCTGCAGATGCTTTAATTCTGAGGGATAAGGAAAATAAGCTTTAGTCCTCAGAGATGTGACTTCACCTACATAATTAATATCTAATCAAAGTCATAATACCACATACTGAAGTGTTTATCTGACCTTCACATAATATTGTACAGACAAAAATAAAGATAAAGATCCCTGCAAAAAAAAGAGCCATAATAATTTTAACATGGGTTGCAATTAAAATAAAAATGAAAATAATGATGATGATGAAAATTTCCTCCAACATCACAAACTCTATGCAGTTCAACTAGTCAGTGATCTCAAAGATTTTTCTTTTTCAAAATTATTATTACAGCTATAAGTATGATGATGTGTTTTATCACTGATTATCTGTTAATGGCCACATTTCCCTCCGATGTTTCATTAAGATACTTAATATAAGTAGTGAATTTCTTGTACTGATGGAATAAAGAACATTTCTGTTCATAAAAGTAGATTGCAGCAGCATTGTGTGAGCAATATGCCAAGAGATCTCTTCATCTCATAAAATTCCAAAAATTATTAAGTAAAATAGACCTGTATTCAGTTCAGCAAAAAGACCTGATCTTAATGTAGGTCACCAAATAGAATATGTTGTATTATAAACTTCTGCTTGTTCAGATTTTATATATATTTATATATATATTAAGTCTGCAAAGAAAAATCTATCATAAGTGCAATAAAACAGTTGTGATCCAGGGGTTCAGCAGACTCATTTCATGTCCATACCAATGTAAAAAATCAAACCAATGCTCTTGTATAAATAGCCGGAAAAGTGAGATAATCGGGTGCAGAGTCATTGCCAATTGAATAAAGTCTCATTTAAAGATCAGGGCCCATAATCCTAAAGATTCTTAGTGCAAAGAGTTGCTCCTAGCGGCCAAATTCTAAGAAATTTCTGAGAATCCAGATGTTTTCTTAGAATTTTCCCTAAAGGTGGTGAGTAGATCCTAGTAAAGCTATTTCTAAAGAATCCTAGCCCTTAAGAGAGCTCCTAAGGTGAGATCAGTTATAAGCAGGGAAGAGGACTTTTAAGCAGCCTAAGAGTTCCCTAAGCATTCAACAGGATGGCGGACGGAAGAGGCAGGAGAGAGATTCTCCAAACACTGGATGACAGTGAATTAATTAAACGCTACAGATTGGATCGCGCAGGAATTATGTTTGTGGTTGTTTCGTAAAATCTAAACGCCGGTGTTAAGAAAGATTCTCTCTTTGAGCAAAGTTGCATGCAACACACATGACGAGTGACTTACTTATAGGTGAGTGCACATGAACAACAGCAAACACACACCCATGTACACACACTAAAACCAGCACATTACGTGTGCTAGAAGAGGTCGTGTTCGATTGGCTGGGGGGATGTTTGCATATTCATGACAAGGAAACCATTTGTGGTTTAATGAATGCTGACAGAAGGGCGTGCTGCATCAAGGTTGACACAGCTAAATTAACTTAAGTCTGATGCCATTTGATTATGGACACACACACAACGTGCACAACATAGAGGACATGACTTAAACCTTACAAAAAACAAACCTTTATACTGTAAAACAAGTATTGCTGACACATATCGCGTTATAGACATTTCATCAGTGCTTGATAATGGAAATGTTATTTTTGAGATGTTCTAACCCACTGAGTGTGTAATTTCTTGTATTTCAGTGTTTCCAGCTGTGACAGAAAAATGCATCATGGATCAAGCATCACATGGTTGTTGCCATGCCGTTCTGCCAGGCGTTTTCCCGTTTCCAGCATCAGTTCAAATAACTGTTTTTAATGACATCATCCCTGCAGTTATGGATAAATGGACACCAGAGTGCAATTAGACACGTGTCGGCTTTTAGAGTGTTCCTGAGTGTTCGTAGGTTTTGTTCTTGGCTAAGAAAAAATCCAAGATCCGCAGATTTTGGTGACTGCCCAGGTGTCATGGTGCAGCGGAGGTTAGGACCCAATAGCAGGACTCAGAGGCAGGAAGTATATGGGTGCAGGAACAAAGTTTATTGAGAATGGACCAAAAGCAGCACAGGGAACTTAAAACCCACAGATCCTGATCCCAACATTATCTAGCAACACTCCAGTTTTATGTAATTGGTTTAACAAAGAGTGATATACCCAAAAAGCTAAGAAACCCTTGTAGTGTCGGAACAATAACCAACGACAGGAAAAACAAAACTGTTCCATTGTTCTGCCCCCATGTGTCAGAGGAAAACTAAAACAGATGCTTCTGTGTTTGAAGGAGCTGTTTGGAAAGACAACACGAGGTATGTTCCAACTAGAAGAACCTCTTCTTTAAGATATAAAGTGCTTTAAGAGAATCACTTTATAAAACAACCCAGAGCCCAGACAAGCTTAGTTTGTGCTTTATAAGTGCAGACCATTTGGCCACTCTCTCTGTGTCAGACCATCTACTTGATCTTCATCCAGCTGAGCCACTTCTCTTTGAACCTCACTCCACTTCTCCACCATCTCCATGATCAAATTTCCTCTCGTCCTCTTTGGGCCGGATTCTAACTCATCTATTAACTTCCTCATCCTCATCTCCGTAGAAGTAACTCAGGAAGGCACATAAAGCAGTAAAACTCAGTCAGACAGACTTGTGTTTAATGCCCCACTAACCCTCCAAACTCCAATTCATCTCCTCTTCTTATTCCCCCACAAATTCAATTACTACAAATCAGATGCAGTTTAATTATAACAGTGTAAGAGATCCACCGTTCATTAGCTGAAGAACAGCATGACTGAGTGCAGATGGAAAAGATGTGATATCTTTTTCTTTTTAACTGCGTAATGGCGATGGAGTGCAGAGAGGGAGGAGGTTAGAACTAAATAAAAATGCAGCAAAGGAAACTTTGTGGAAATGACATATTGCACCATCACTACAGTAAACATTGTGCATCAATGATCTAAAATACAATGTAATTAGATGTCGGACCAGAAATGGTTGCATGAAAAGGAAAAGAAGCAGAATAGAGTTTTATGAAAATAAAACCATTTTTATCAGTTTAAAAAAAACTATGCTTTTGAAACATTAATTGTTCATTTGCTTATTATATTTTGTCAAAGCAAATTAGACCTCATGACCGGAGATGGACTGGATGAAACAACATTAAAATACATAAAAAAGCTACAAAGACTATTAGTGCTGACAGTTTCTGTCTCTTCACTCAGAATTTTCTCTGTTTTTAAGTGATCAATGAGGAGATGAAGAAAGACCGTGCATATCTCTGCAATCAGTTCCGCTTCAAGTCAGATCTCATCCCCTCACCCCATTTTCCCTGCTTTTTATTTCCTCCCTTTGTAGGCTGCTGTTTTATAGAAAGGCACTTCTAGTCATATCACGTCCAGAGTAGACAAGATCTTTGGTTACCATTTAATAATTCTCATCACTTTTTAGCCCTTGGTTCAGTGAGGCTAAAAGCCTATTTTCCTTTTTATCTTTTATACTCAAACATCCTTTAATTTCCTCTCTTTGCCTCTCTGTCATTTAGTTTTATCGTAGATTATCTCACAATGATGACACAGGACGAAAAACTGGCATAACTGAGCACGCAGACGCACATCAAAACAAAAAAACAGACAAATAAGAGGAAGACATATTTGAATGGAAACCAAACTGCACACATGCATTATGAAAGGCAAATCTGATTTGTGCAGATTCTTTTGTGTGTGTGTGTGCGTGTGTGTGTGTGTGTGTGTGTGTGTGCTGAAAAAAATATGATGAAATGCTGTGATACAAAACAATGAATTTTTTTATCAGATAGTTTAATTCTTGTCAGAATTACACAACATTCTTAACATTAATGAATAAGGATCTTTTGGTACACATACACACTGATTAACATAAGGCAAAAATCCACTACTATAACAGGAAATATAAATCATTGATAATGCAACACCACCAGGAATAATTATACCTAGCATAATGTGTAAACCCGACAGGATGACATGAAATAAAAACAACACATATTAAAGTGAACAATAGCTTAAATAAAATCAGGAAAAGGTATTCAATAGAATTTGTTCTTAAGAGATTTGAAGGCAGAACTGAACCAGCTGACCTGATAACCGTAAGCAAGTCATTCCAGAGTCTCAGAGGCAAGACTAAGAACAATTTTGCTGTTAGGACCCCCAAATAACCTCTGCTAAAACAATGTAAACAGAACAGTATTTAAAAAAAACTAAACAAAACAATAAAAGCCTTCAACGTAATAAATAAAAACTTAAAATCAACTGTAAAACATACTGGCAGCCAATGCAAGGATGCTAAGTCAGTTGCAATTTGACAATGTTTCCTTATTAAAAGCCTGGCGGCCAAATTCTGCCAATCTGTAATCAGACTACAGTTATTCAGTCACATATAACAGATTACTTACACATGGTAAAAGATAACTCAGTTGTGGCCATGTGTTAATTATACGCATACATATGTGCAATTATGATTTTATTGAATTGGATTGTAATGTTGGACTTAATTATAATATTGGAACCAAGCTTTACAACATAGCTAAATAGTTTACTACAGAACAACAAATGTAGGCAGGACAAGAGGTTCACCATTTAACAGCAGCCCCACAGTGATATTGTGCCCTTAAAACTACAAATCCCACAAATAGTCTACCTACTGTATGGCATCCCTGGGGGGACATATGCCCAACTAAAAACTCCAAACATTTTATACTCAGATGATCCGTTACAATGATATCCTTACAATGTGTTTCGTCACAACGGGACGCTTAAAAAGAGACATAAATAAGAAGGAGACACTTAAATTAGGGTACTGAAGGTGTGCAGTTTGAAATTAAACAATAATGAAAAAGTTGTTGATGATTAATCACCAGATTAATCTGACACATCGATGTCACGTGACAGGTTCTTTATGGTAGATGCTATATCTCTGTGATTTGGTCATTTTCCTGTGGAAGTTTGGTATGCGCTATTTCTGAAAATGAAAGGGACCCACATCGTGCCAAACAAAATCTTCTTGTGATTATTTTTAGTCAGAGATGGGGACTCGAGTCGCGCTTAAGTCACATTTCCAGTGAATTAAGACTCAACTTGGATTGGAACTTAAATGACATGAGACTCGACTCGGACTCGTAATTTGAGACTCATGAAATCTAATTTATTTTTTTTCTTCTCTGTCTGATCTTCTCTCTGCTGTCTGTCTTTCAAAGGCAACACGTGAACATGTCTGTTGCTGCAGCATCATTGTAACTTTATGGTATTAAAATCTAAATAAAAAGGAACCAATACAAAAGCTGCAAACTAAAACGTCTGTGGAATAAAAATCCAGGACACTAAATCAACTAGATTCACCTTTATCCACCTTAAAACACACATGGAGAGGTTAGTCACTAATGTGAAGCTAATGTTAGCCTCTATGTTAGCAACGAGCTTAGAGCCGCAGCAGTGTAAAGGTTAGCTTACAAGTTACAAGAAATTTTGGGCCAGACAACTGTTGCTTACTGGATATTTAATCTTTTTCACACCATTCTCTGTAAACCCTGGAGATGGTTGTAAAGCTGGGCGGAACAATCTAAATGTCAAAAGTATCAATATCAAGGCTAAAATCCGTATTGATCGATACCGACATGATGAGATTTTTTCTTGCATAGGGCTTTGGGTGCAAAACTGCCAAAGAATGTGAATGAGAACCATCCAATAAAAGGTTTTGCTTTTGTTTTGAGTGTTTACTGTATTTCTTTCAAACAATTGTGTTTGATAAAAGGGAATAACAGATTTATTTAATTATTTTGTGACATTGTTAATGTTGTTAATTTATATTGTTTAAAACAAAAAAAAGCTTAAATTTAAATTTATCAGTTCTGCCATTCAGTTTGTTAATAAAAATAAAATTTTGACAAAAATGTTTGTACTTTTTTTCATGATCATAACCATAAACAATAACTAAATGCAAAATCATCAAATGAAAAATATCGATATTGTATTGGTATCGCCAATACTTGCCCTGGATTTACTTTGTATCGGATTGATACCAACATTTGCATTATTTCCCAGCCCTAGATGGTTGTGTGCAAAAACCCCAACAGATAAGCAGTGTCTGAAATACTCAGACCAACAACCACTTAAATCCCCTTTCTTCTTCATTCAGTTGGTCATTCGTACTAAAAGTAAAACTTTGTCTTGTTGGTTTTACCATGGTTTTGCATCTTGAAGTGAATCCTCTAGGATTCTGGACTTAGGATTACTGACAAGGCTCCTAACTTGCTGAGCCTTAATGGAATATTTTTTCTTCACCGTCCAAATCTTATCTTCACAGACCCTTATCTTTAAGTCCTTTTAAACACTTGAAGCATTAACCCATTCCTCAATGCATAGAAGTACTTGTGTACTTCTTTAATGACAAGCAGTAACCCTATAATAATGCAATATTTTAGTAAGATTAATGACTATTTTAATAGAAGGGAAAGCAACGCCTGCCATAGCTTGTCTGGTCTGCTTAGGATTCTCTGCACATTCACTGGAAATAAGGTTTATTGCAGACAGCTCAACCAAAATCAAGTGCTGAAGCTGAAAACTGAAATATATTCCAGAACAAACTGTTATGGCACTTATTCCATCAAAAGTAAAGCATCTTGTTGAGACTTACTCTGCAATTCAGTGGTGGATAAAACTCTAAACTTGAAAAGGCATTACACCCCATATTATCAGCGTGCCACAATGTTTTTTTAATTAAAATTACTAAGTAAGACTAAGAGTTTTTGTTACTGTAATTGCCAGCAGGTTGTCTCCAGGCATCTTTCTACATTCTCCATCAATTTCTGCAAATGTTTGCAGCCATTTTCCACCAATAGTAGCAATCCTTGGGCATTTTATGAAATGGTTTGTGCTTCTTCCTCTCCAGACGAGTCAGCAACATCTGCAGTTGCTCTTTATGCAATTATTTATTTTCAAATATGTCCAAACAGCTGACATTTTTTCTCTTTTTCCACTTGCTAAACCAACATGAGATTTATGTAAAGTTACCGAGAACTGGTAATGAGTGCAGGGATCATGTAGTACATGAAAATAAGACCATGTAATGTACTTTAATAAGGAAAATTAATTTAGTAACTGACCAAATCACAATTTTTTTCACTAATATGGGAATGTGAATATTACCATTTCCACACAGCATTTATTTTTAGCTCTAATGTTCAGAGAGGACAAACACTGGAGCTGCAGGGGCTGTTTCCTCACAACCACATCTATTTATGTTAGTGTGACAGAGATGGAGAAGCTATTGGTACTTGAATACTTGAGTCCGTGTCTTTTAGATTGGGACACAGGAGAATATAGAAGGGATATGACCTTTTCATAGGTCTGAGTGCCTCAATGGACACATATGGCAATACATATGAGTAGGTGTGACATTAGGTCATATGGAAGGATTTCCTCGAAAGATGAGCGGGGGGGGGGCATTTGAAGCGTTGTCTGTGGTAATACAGACTGGTTTCTTTCCACCAGGACCCAGTAGCTATAGTTTGTCTCAGACCAGCAACTATGTTCTGCCCGGTGTGATCTGGAATTAATGAGACTTGAGACATTTCATTTTCACGATGAAATCCGTGTCATATTCGGTTCTATGGTGCGACTTGACCACAGGTCCGTAGCGGTGACGAAACATTGGACTGTAGCCACGTCCTTCACAACACCCTCATTACACTTATCATACAGGGCAGAGAGAGACACGATTAAAATAGTGACGAGATGGCAGTGATGCCTTTTGTCCAAAGTGTTGGCAAGTTTCTTAAATCCCGGGATTTTCACTCTAATAACTGAGCGCTGGTCTTTGGCGAGAAAAAAAGTTATGTTTATAACGTTTGTCTCTTTTTTTCTCTGGGAGCTGGTGGATTATTTAATAGCGACTCACAAAAATGGAACATTTTTCTATTTCCTTTTGTCGCGTCATAAGCCCCCATGTACACGTTTACATGACTTGAGTTGAATTAAACCAAAGCGGCCGGGACTGTGGGAGGAGTGTGCAACAATGCCATGCCAGTGGCGCTCAATTTGCAACTGAAAACAGCACGAGAGTAAACTGCGATGGAGCAAATATTTGGGCAATTTTATTTTTATGATCGTTAAAAACCCAGATCGTAAAGAGCTGAATCTTTGAAATGAGCTGGACTCCCCATTAGATTCAATTCTTTCCGAAGGAACAGTCACTTTCCCCTGAGACATTATGACTCTATAATTAATAGACTGCATGTCTTCTACATACACAGACGGGAGGAATAATTATAATAAGTAACATCATAGGAAGCTTTTTAAAACATGGGCACTTGACTGTTTTTGAAACACGTTTTTAGGAAAAAAAATGCTTTACCTTCAGCTCCACTGCTAGGAAGAACAGTACAGGATGTCAAAAGGCAACATAGCTGATGATGATGTTACCCTATATAACAGAAAACTACACAATACAAGCGTAAGGAATTAAAAGAGAAAAATAAGTTTGTTTTTTTTAGCAAAATGAAACTGCAGTTATCTGAAGTGGTTAAAGGTAAGATTTATAATTAGGGGTGTCCAGATTTTAACTCATAACTGCATCAGGGTCCCATTCAAGGCATTTTACTCATTGCTCAGTTATGTCTGCTGTGTGGAAAGATTTTAAAGTTAAAACCAAGAGCAGTAATTATTTTACTCAAAAAGAAAAGAGTGCATGTTTTGTGTTTATTTAGATCAATATTCTTGAGCACATGGGCAAGATGATCCTCGAGCTTAAGGCAGTGTTTATATGAACTCGGTCTTCTTTGCTTCTCCACTATATTTCACTACATCACCTAGAGGCCTCCAATCAATCAACATCACAATGAACTATTGCTACATTTCAGCCCTGGGGGAAGAAGAGGAGAACAATGGACGAGAAAGAGCAAGACAGTAAAAAAAATATATATATATTCCAATGTTTATTCTCCAGTTTTAGAGAAATGAGAAGGTGAAGCAATGTTAACATCAAACAGAGAAATGTAATATTTGTCTATTTGCTTTAAAACTGGCCTGAAAGGCCTTTTTTTTTATTTCCATGTTTCAGCAAGATTGGGTAAAATCTGCTCGTTAGTACTGGTTGGCCTCTATGGTGACCAAAAACAGATTTCTGTGTTTCTTATGTGACTCTATTAACCTGTTACCGGTACATGTATATGTTTATGTCCAGGTGCTTTTGGACTGAGTATAATCCCACTCCTAGATCAACCTTTGATACTAGCTCTTTGATGTATTGATAATCAATGTGATGTGGGTGTGTGAAAGGGAGTGATTGTGGGTACGGCGTGGGGGAGGCTGTGAGTGAGGGTTTACGGGGTAGATAGATGGGGAGGATAGTGGGGGAGGATGGGGGTAGTGGTTGATGGTGCCCTTGTTCCCAGGGTGTGTGGCTGGAACATTCGGGTGGGTGCTGGCCCACGGTGGGTGGCTGTCTGGAGGGGCCTGGTCATCCTGGGCATGGTGCAAGCACTCTGCCTCGGGTGGCTGTCTCCTCTTCCTTTTTTCTACTTTCCTTGTACTTCACTAATTTTTTTGTCTGTCCTCTCCAGTCAGGTCCAGCAGGATTACATAAATTCCATAAATCAAAATAAATAAGATTAAACAATATATTTAAATAAAGAAAGAAATAAAAAAATGAGATTATCAAGAGCAGCCTTATACCCATAAAGCTCCTCTTGGCAAAGCTAATTTGTCGGGACAACACAGCAGCCAGACCATTGTTCTGCTGTTGCAATGCTGGAAAGGATAAGTTTAAAAAAAGATAATCGGTTTGTTTTTTGTCTTTAGAATTTATTCTAAGTTAGAGACTTGCTCATAATAGCTGACTACTTCATAGTTTCCCTTTAGCATGCTTCGCTTCTTCTTTCCTTTAAATCTTATCACATAGCACATCTTTCTCTACGGATCTATAATGTTAGGCTCTAATTCAACCTTCAGGACATAGATGGGCATCTGTCAAGGCTTTGCTTGGCACGAGAGCTTTGGCAGAATCTGTTCTTTCTGCACCCTGGCACCTTCAGGCATCTTATTTACTCTGACTTATGGGAAATAAAGCAAAGAAGCACGACTCCTGAAGCCAGAATGGACATCTGGCCTTGCGATACTGGGAGGGTGACTTGCAAACTGGAGCTGTCCAAATGTTTACAGGCTAAATGAACAGCTGGGCTGCGGGTAGCTTAGATTTCCACTGCAAAAGTTTTTTACCTAAAGGCTTTTGGCCAATAGCAACAAGTGTGTTGTGTATTTTATATTGCAAACAGAGTGGAAAGTTGGAAACAGCTCTGAAGTTGGGAAACTGGTTTATTACCCCCACTGACTTTCTTCTTTACCTCATCTTTGGTTCAATTTATGTGGACTAGAAATATAAATTCTACTTAATATTTTCAGGAGGTCTTATGTTACTGAGGCTACCTTTTTTTTTTTTTTTTTGCATTTTCTAAAAAAAACTGCATCCTGCAAGTGCAAAGCTAAAACCTCTTCTCTGCTGATTGGATATCACTGGAGGCAAACAATTTTTCCTTTACCAGGTAAATCAGAAAAAAGAGGGCATGGTTTCTACTTTAATGGAACACAAAAGCAGCTATTTACTCTCAAAAACTGCACTAAATAATTGAGCCCTTTAATATTGATTTTATACATCAGTAATAATCAAATATGGAGCCTAATTTCAAAACCACTGTACCTTTAAAGATGTTTGCACAATAAACCAACCAGAGATTGAATATATTTTCATTTTAGCCAGTTTTTGTGCCAGTTTGTGCTTCATTTATTCCTCTTCTTTACAAGTGAGTTTACACGTCAGCTGTTTGAGACGTCTAGTGTTTAACAGGTTATGTGAAATATTGACCTTGAAGCAGGGACAGAATTAGAGGGGGGGCCAGGGTGGCAGTGGCCACCTATAAAATCTCATTACATACCTCATGTGATTGACAGGTCACTGAAGGAGGAGGACAAAAACCTCTTTCCAGACCAGCATGGACCACCAGTGTTACTAAACCTCAAGTAAATTTTAAAATAGTTCCCTAATTAGTTATTCTTTAAAAATATGGATATTTGGATCCACAATTCTAGGAGACATTTTGTCCTTGTCAACTACAACTACTACTGTTATTTAAGGATACTTGATGTTAGCCTGAAAATACGTAGTAGTGTTTTTTTTATTTAACTTTTTTAATTAAATTTTTTTTTTTTACATTTTTTTTTAAATAATCTGCTTCCTGGGAAAAAAAAAAAAAAAAAAAAAAAGGCCATGTTTTCTAATGTCTTTTATAATTCTTTAAAATCTACTCATATACTTTTTTAAAATTTTTAGATATTAATGAAAATACATTTGACTTACAGCACATCTAAAATCATAAGAAAAAAGCTTAAAATAATAAATATATGTGTATATTATCCATTTTTTTATTAATGTTGTGTTTGTGTGGTAATGACATTTCTCTGGGGTATTTAAATAAAAGACCAGTTATTTTTATTAAATATTACATTTAGGTGTTTGGACATGTTTGGATTCTGATTCAAAGAAGTGAGGTTGTCAGGTTGGCAATGAGTTATTTTTAGAAAACCCATATCTTTAAAAGGGACAAATCACATGCAAGGAAAGACTAGGATCATACCATTATCGGAAATAAGAAGGGGGGACTCTCAGAGAACAGCAAGGTATAGTGGTAAAGATGGGGAGCCCGATAAAAATTGCAGACGTGGACGATTCTGAATCGATGTATATATGTTAGAGTAACATCATGTTGAGGAACGCAAAAGGCAAACTCAAAATTGTAAAAGAGCAGCACCTAAACAGTCTGTGGGAGGCACATGACAGGCATGATGAGCATTAAATCCAAACAGTACCCTCCGCATTAAAAAACTAGCATATGGAAGTACTTCTATTGGAGACTTTGTTTGCTTTGAAAGTCTGGTAGGTTCAGAGGTGTGGATGTACAAAGTCTGATGCTAATCCAAAAACTGAATTTTGATCCACCTTCAAACGTAGCTTTTGGTTAGCTTCAAGTGAACCAAATATAGGAAGCAGACTAATATACAATAGGCACTGTGGGTTCAATGCAGGACCAAAACAAACACATCTATGGGATGATAGGCGGCTCTGGCCAGAAGAAATGTCTTGCGGTCAGATGTGGAAGAACGTGGTAAAAGTTCAGACAGAAATATGGATCAACCAAAGACCGCTGGGATCTGATGCAGGTCCACGTTTTGCTCTGATGTGGTAGAAACAGAAGGTGCAGTAGTAGAAAGTAGAACGTAGAAAGTAGCAGTAGTGGTTAAGTAGTCAGACAGGGAAAAAAGATTCATTAATAAACGTTGTACAAATGCGTCGCGGCCATTTCAGTGGTAGCTTAATAGAATCCTGATGTGCCTGAAGATTCCCATCCTGAATATGTAAGCGCACATGTTAGGCAGAGGAACACTGTAATTTCCTGTTTTAGTGCGACCCCACCCCCCACCGCCCTGCACTTTGAACTATAAAAGACTGCTACATCAAATTCACACAGAGTGGACATTTTTAAAAACCATCCAAAATTAGTAGTTGGGAGGGATTAGGACCAACAGAAAAGGAAAAGGGAAGAAACAGATGGCAGAAAACATGAGGCAGAAACTAGGCCAAATGACAGAGGGTATAATAGGTGTGTGCTCAAGTCCACTAAGACAAGAGTGCCCTCTGTTTCCAAATGAGATTGCGTTGTGTAATCTGCAGCAGGCAGCTTCATCTGGCCGCTGTCAGACATAAACCCGTGCACGAATCAACACGTACATATACTAAAGCTCGGATTCTGATCTACCTCCCTGCCAGCGTAATCTGACAGACATGTCAGCTTCATTAAGCTTCTGTTTTCATCTAGGTCTCTCGGGTTTCCCCCTGATTGCGTTATATTTCAGCTACCTAAGACCCTGCTGTGTCTTTCTCTCCTGATGGTGATGCAGAGATGAGAAGTTGGTTAGTGTAGAAGGAGTCACAACAAAATGTGGGCTTTGGCAACGAACACTGCCGGCCACTTAACAGAGGCTATGTGCCAATCTTATACCAACCCTGGTAGATATATGCGTAGGACACGCTTGTGTGGTGCAGCACAAACAATAACAACACCATGCATAAGAAGAACACATATCAAATCCCACAGGATGGTTAATCAATAATTCATGAATTCCTCTGGGATGTGGATGATGTGCTTTTTGAAATATTGATAACAGCAACTTGACAGTGCCAGGTGTGTCTGTGTTGCACCTTTGCGTGTGAATGAGCAGGCCAATAAATATGTAAGTGTAGTTCTAGCTGCTCTGGGACATATTTAATACAATTGTGTGCATTCACGTGTTCTTCATTTGCAAGGCATTATGGTAAAACCTACGGGGGATCATTTTTTGTCTGCCTGCATGAGTGAAATTACATATTTAGACTGACCTTGTTTTTACTCTCATTGTCATACCAACATACTTTCAGCACAAACATCCTCGCTTTGAAGTAGACTCAAAGTGATCAGATCCACCTGGCTAGTTTCAGGTTGAACCCTCTTTTTCCTCCAGAACTGCCTTCATTCTTGGTGTCATAGATTCATCAAGGTTCCTAAGAGATTTTGCTCCATATTGACATGACAGCATCACACAGTTGCTGCAGGTTTGTTAGCTGCATCCATGATGAGAATCTTCTGTTCCACCACATCCCAAAGCTGCTCTATTGGATCGAGATCTGGTGACTGTGGAGGCCGTTGCAGTCCAGTGAACGCATTGTCATGATTAAGAAAGCAGCTGGAGATGATCTGAGCTTTGTGACAGGTGCATTATCCTGCAGAAGATGCTACACTGTGGTCATAAAGGGATGGACATGGTCAGCTACAATACTCAGGAAGACTGTGGTTGTTAAACCATTAAACGTTGGTAATAAGGGGCCTAAAGTGGGCCAAGAAAATTGGGCCACACCATTACACCACCAGCAGCCTGAACCATTGCTACAAGTCAGGACGGATCCATGTTTTCATCATATTTCCATCAAACTCTGAGCCTACCATCAGAATGTGAAGCCGAAATGGAGAATCATCAGACCAGGAAACATTTTTCCATCAGTGTGTGCAAATTGTAGCCTCAGTTTCCTGTTCTTAGCGGACAGGAGTGGCACCCAGTGCGGTCTTCTGCTGCTGTAGCCCATCTGCTTCAAGGTTGGACGTGTGTGTTCAGAGATGCTGTTCTGCGTAGCTTAGTTAAAACTAGTGGTTGTTGACATCCTGTTGCCTGTCTATCAACTCCAACCAGTCTGCCCATTCTCCTCTGACGTCTGGCATCAACAAGACATGTTTTCTCTTTTCAGAACATTCTCTGTAACCCCTAGAGATTTATGCGAAAATCCCAGTAGTTTCTGAGATACTCAGACCAACAACCATGCCACATTCAAAGTCACTTAAATCCTCTTTCTTCCTCATTCTGATGCTCCGACTGAACTTGATGATGTCTACATGACTAGATGAATGGAGTTGCTGCCCTGTGATTGGCTAATTAGATATTTGTGTGATTGAGCAGATGAACATGTGTACCTAATAAAATGGCCAGTAAATGTAGATACTGTATCTGTGGAACTTATTTCAAACAATGGTCGATGGAACATGAAGCCTGGTACCATTTCAGATTTTTCCATTGTGTTTTTTTTTATTTTTTATTTTTTTCATGTACTCATTCTTGTTGTTTTTGTTTGTTTTTTTGTTATTGATTTGTTTTTTTTTGTTTTTTTCCAACACTGTCAACATATAAAATAAATAAATTTGTTCTTCTTTATGATCACCCGTTGTACCTGTAGAAAACAAGTACTTTAACGTGGCAGAAACGGGCCCACAAACATGACCCAATTATGCACCGTAGATGGCAAAGTGTGCAAATATATCCCAAAATTTACATAAGAACAGAATGTGGTTTATTAATAACGTACAAAAAAAAGTTGTGATGGTATTTTATTTTTTTCATTTTTAACATAAATCAAAGATTTCTGAAAGTTTTTAAACACAGGAATAACCTGAAGATTTATATCTTAAACTGACTGGGGCCTAACTCTATGCCTTCTATCCCTTCTGCCTTCTGTAGTGCTGTAAAGTCAGTAAAAAGCCAAATTAGCTTACTTTCTGCCCCTCTGCGTCTTCCAGCTGTGCAGTTGGGAAAACACCTTCCACTCCACAATCATCAGACAGGTCTGCACACAGAGCCCTGTGCTCTGCATGAATATATTTCAACCTCTGTAGAGTAAATGGTGTTCATATGTTAAAGCTTTGTTCTTTCTAAAAAATTACCTTTTTATTTAGATTTTCTTTTTTTTAAGTTTTGGAAACATACCAGAGATTAACAGAAATCGTTTGCTGATCTATTACTGTTAAACATTTTAATAGCAGCATTTAGAACTAATTATTATTTACATCTAATGTAAGCAAATTCTGCATTTAACTCATTCGGCTGTGATTATCAGAGATTGAAGGATTTATAGATAGAGAGAATATTTTAATCTGCAGATTAATCAGTTGTTTTAGCATAGAAAATTGTTCATTTTTACTTTTTTCTTCAGCAGGCTGAGCATAGTTTCTTGTTTGGTTTGGGCCCAACATTAGGAGTTTTTAGCTTAGTTTATATTAGGTTAGGTTAGATTAGCATCCTTCTCTGTTTTTTCTGCACATCTGGAGTCAATAGTGCCCAAGAAATACTCGTGTAGCAGGTGAGGCAGCTGTTGTGAATCTACTGTACATAAAGTACTTGCACAAATGAACCTGCACTCTGTACTTAAAATATAGCTTCAAAAAGAAAAGAAAAAAATGGATATAGTTAAAAAAAAAAATTATGAACTATGTGATGGTTTTCTGCATTTGTTTAAATGTTTTGGTTCGGTTCCTTTGTTCATTTAACAACATTAACTCTAACTTAGTTTAATGAAAAATATCTGAACTTGATTTTTAATTTCCATTTTTTTAATGTACATTTTAATAATATACATGTTCCGGGGATATTAAGTTGCTAAAATACTCAAATGATACTATAATGGAAGAAAATGCCCATTTCTGTTGCTTTGTATTGCAGCTGAAATCAATCAATCAAAACGTCTTTTCACTCTGCTCCTAAAAAGGAAAAAACTCCTTTGAATGAATTATTTTCATTATTTTTGTACATTTAGAAATGTTTTGGATCAGTAAGTTTTGTGTGTTTATTAAGCAAAATTTGATTAAATATTTTCAGATTTTTGTGGGTTTTTTAATTTATGGAACAATTTCAACACTTTTACAAGTTATTGTTACCCACTGACTTTCATATCCTTTTAGTTTAACCTATACAGATCATAGAAATTGTAAGCACTTTAGGATACTCCAAGAAACCAGTATGTTTAAAAATAAGAGGTGGACCATGTCTACTGCAGTTTTTTTAAAGGGTTAATTAAGTTTTATATATTAATTTTGCGGCTGCACGGTGGTGTGGTGGTTAGCACCGCAGCCTCACAGCAAGAAGGTCGCTGGTTCGAGCCTCGGCTGGGG
>JBAMHW010000004.1:5957717-5970126 GCA_037177495.1 Rhadinocentrus ornatus
CTCCATCCCTCCCGCCCTCCCTCCCTCCATCCATATCCATTCATCCCTCCGTCCATATCCGTCCCTCCATCCATATCCATCCATCCATCCGTCCATCCATCCCTCTCCCTCCCTCCCTCCATCCATCCATCCCTCCCGCCCTCCCCCCCTCCATCCATATCCATCCATCCCTCCATCCATATTCATCCCTCCCTCCATCCCTCCATTATCTATACCACTTTAAAGGTTGCGTAAGCTGGAGCCTATCCCAGCATTTTAGCAGGTAAACGGCAGGGTGCACTCTGGACAGGTCACCTGTCCTCAGTAAACCCCTTGGTGTCAGTTACTCTGCCAGATCGTTCGTCATTTCCCCGTGTTGCCCTTGGAGTTAGTCTGTCTGTTTTGGTTTTCAAACCCTGTTAGCTTTGGATTGAACCTGAGTTCCCTCCATCCACCAGCCTCCTGTGTCTGCACTGGGTCCTGCTCCCGCCACATCTCTGTTGTTGTCCATCCAACGCACCAAAATATTATTTTGTTCATTTATAAGCAGTGGCAAATGCAAATGGAAGACATTTGAAGAACTGGCAGTGGCACTTTCTGTAAAAGAGGTTTTCCCTCACAGTAAGGCAACATAAGTAAAGATGGCACATAAGACAAACAAATCTTTAATGCTATGAGTGTAAGAAACGACTTGATGACTGAACCCTCCAGTTCGTTTAGGTGAAACCTCACTGAAACAAAACTGAATTTTTTTTTTTATAGTACATGGAAGTGAAAGGAACATGAAAAAGAAGTGGATTACACTTGAAAAGATCCACAATTTATATGTGCAAAATAATCCCTGGGGATCACAGTGAAAGACACAACAACTGTGCTTCAGCTGTATACGCCAAATTTAGATGTAAAATATGTGTAACTGCTCAAAGCATTTATCATAGATGTGAGTGTAACATGGAATTTATTTGCTCAAAGCTGTGCTGAGGGCTTCAGGCTATTTTCCTATTGATTTGCTGAACTGTCAGAGCTAAGCTGCTGTGAAAGCTTGCCTGTGATATTTAGCTGTATCCGTGTGAGAACGAAATGAAGTGAAATTTGGTGCTTATATATCTGGCGTCCTTCATACATGGAAAATGGTTTGCATGTTCCTCTACACTAAAAAGCATATTTGGGCTGAGGTTGATCTAAAGCTCTTTTTTTAAGAATCCCACTTGGTTATTAGCAACAACTACTGATAAAATCAGAAAAACTGTAGAACCAGCCAAATAGAATTGCTCTCATTTGTCACAAGTGATTAAATTAAGTTTATCTGAGTTTTATTATCAAAATTAAGTGTCAAACTCACTTAAATAATTTACTACTAGTTGTACAAAGGACTCATGGGAAATGCATATTCAGCAGGAATTTAACCTTTTATGATTAATTCCCTATAAATTGTGTTATGCGCTGTACTTGCTGCGTTGTTGTAGAAAATGTTGGAAACTATTTGGATTTCTTTACAGTACAGGAAAGGAAGCCCATCACCATCTAGCACTGGTGATTGATTTAATCCAGCAGCAAAAATAAAGCAGATGGGTGACATCTAATGTTGTTTTGTCTCAGTACTTCTTACTGCAGTGAAATACGCCCATTGTAGAAACTAAATATGTCAAAAATCATTTATTTTCACATCATCACATATAGTGTGAATATTTAGTTACTTTGGGATAAATAAAATATGTGCCTTAAAACAACTGGAATCTTGGAATTGACTCCATGAAACTCAGACAGAGTAATTCATTCAGATTATTCATTTGAAAGAAATTAAACGATTTTAGCAAGTCTGACCCAAAACTGTCAAACTGAACAAACTTAAGTCGGACAAACTAAATTCGGTCACTTTAACTGAAACAATTCATTTAAGTTAGTTTAACTTTTCTCTTTTACAGTGCATAAATGATCTAAAGTCTGAGTTAAAGGTTCATAATGTATCTCCAGCTTCAAAAACCACGGGATGCTGAGTTTGACACGTTTCATTCTTCACAGACTGATTGCCCACTGAGAGCCACAGAGACTGCCTTGAGCAGATCCATTAAGGAAATGAGAATAATCAATCAAAATACATTCATCAAACCGAGAAACCTGGACTAACACACCCACCTGCACACTGGCAAATATACACAGTTTTAGTCATATTTAGACATGTACATCAGCAAAATTAGGGTTTAATGTCATGGTACTAAATATCAAGAGTTTGGAAGGGAAACACCCTTGCATAGCCACCTGAAAGGTTTAAAAGCATTATTTAATTTGAGCCTTGTGTAACAGAAGACCTAAACATATTCGTCCTGAGCACAAACTGTAAATAAATGATGATGGAAGCCAGCTGATGTCGTGAAGTGGTTTGTGAATGGCTGTTTTGAAACCTTCAGTTCTACAAAACAGCATTTGCTCGATACCATGTTGTCTTTATGGAGACAGAATTGACCATGATTGAACAAAAAGGCTGACGTGAAGAGGGACTCTTGAAAGATACACACACTTTGTGGGGAAAAGTTATTGACTTTGCATTTTATGAAAGAGGCGGATGGCTTTTGAATGGGCATCTAGTGGAGATGTTCTGGAGCCAGAGTGTAGCAGCTGTCTGTGATATTGCACTATGGGCATTCTTGCATTGCTTTAATATCTGACACCAACCTTTTCAACAATCTACAGCCCTTAAAACAACAGCAGGGTGCAGCCATCAGGGCAGCAGCAGCATATGTGGCAGCAAGCATAAGGGAAAGAGCAAAGGAGGAAGCATGCAGCTGAAACAGACGGCCAGATTAGACAGATATGCTTGATATGGATCGGGAAATGTTTGAGGCAGATCACACAGGCAACTCTGGCTGTTTAGGTCAGCTGGTAGATCAGGTTCAGGCCCTTTGCTGTATGTCATTTCCTCTCTTTCTGACCCCCTTTCCTGTCTATCTATTGTACTGTAAGGGCTATGGAGCTCACAAATATTGAAATAAACAAAAACAAACTAAAGAAATCATTCGTGAATGGATGACATGCAATATACAATTCATACTTTACAATTTCCCTCAGTGGATAAAGTATGTTTTGTTTCCTAAATGATGACGCCATTTTAAATGCCCATCTCTAGGATTTATCGTCAGTCTGTAGCTTTAGCTTTACCTGTAAAAAATACATTTTTAATAAGTATTTGGGTTCAGATCAAAGAAATCAAACCAGCTCCTCTTATTCTGATTACTGCGTCTTTCATCATTAGTATAAATTTGTGATGAAATTATCAAGTTTAAACTAGTAATGCACATTATATTGAATCTACAAAAGAGCAGCAATTTTTTTTTTTTGAAAAAACGTGGTATGCATTTAAAAGGCTGCTGTTCCAGTCTTGTATCAGTTATCTCTAAACAGTGTAATTACTCCTTCATTTAGAAGTGGCCTTATGTACTCTACTCCAATGTCCAACGCTTACATGCAGGTTGTGTGTTGGTGTGATTATCAGTCAGGACAATTAGCATTTACCCTGTATTGTTTTTCCGCTTCACTCTTAGTCTATGGCCACAATCTTTAAGAGCTGGTTGGTTTCATTTCTGTCATACACAACTAGAGAGGCGGTAACTAATTTATGTTATTAATTTTGTTAATATTTTTAACGCATTTAACACATTCACAGCATAACAAGCCCAATACATCCCTCATTTCTCCATTATGACGGTAAGATGGAAAAGATGAGCCTGATGATTTCATAAATGGATTTGAGAATAAAAAGAACAAATGGGCGTCGCCCCCGTGGAGGATAATGGTGTTTTAATACCCATACTTTTCACATTGAGAGGGTTCCACCCCCGTACTTCTTTATCTTGTTCTTTATTTTCTTGCTGTTCTAGTGGCTCTCTGGTCCTCGCTGTGTCTGCTCCTCCTCTCCGTCTCCTGTTGTTCCGTGAATCATGACGGCTGACGGTGATCAGCTGATTAGCTTTTCTGCAGCTAGCACCGTCTCTCTTGTAGCTTTTGTTTATCGTTCAGGTGAGAAGGAGGAATCTAGCAATTCATGGTTTATACCAGCACATTTTTACTCCAAAGTATTGTTTTTGGCAGGACCCTTCTCAAACACAGTAGCTGACAGGTGGTAGAAAGGACATATAGTTCAGCTATGCAGGGACGGGTCTAGAAAAGTTTTGAAGGGGGGCCATGCAGAAGCACTGGCCAGCAAAAAGGGGGCACAAAAGAGACCTTTGCGTTTTTAATCAGATCATCAGTTTTATCAGAGTTTCTTCATCAATACCTGCTGTTTAACTTCATTTGTCAACATCTGGTGGTTTTATCACCATGTGATAAAGTGTAGATGGTTGGTGAGATGATGCTTAATGAATTCTGCATTATGGTCTAGAACATGGTAGAGATGATGAAGAACAAGATATACAAGTACATTATATGCTGCATTTACTGACCCTTGGACATCTGATATTTGTATGCATTGGCTTGCAGTATAGACTGGCAAATTTCAGGCATAGTCGCAAATGGTGATTAATCAGAATTACTCATGATTAATTCAGCTGTAAGTTGTGATTAATCTGATTAAAAATTGTAATAATTTGAAAGCCTTTGTTTAAAGCCATACTTTCTTTAAATTCTGTGCTTTGCACTTATTTCTGATGACACAGTTATATTTATTATGCACAGTCCTGGAGCCATCTTTGTCCTGCAGTGTCCCGAGTCTGAGAAACCGCTCTTAACAATTTTTTTTCCCAGGGCATTATGTGACAGCTGCATTTTACTTGGTAGCCCTGCGGCACACACCAGCAACTGGATTTCAACACACTGGTTGCTTTGGACACACACCATGGGTGATTCAGCAAAGACACAATAGGATGATATTGAAGGAAGAGAGGAAAAGAGAGAGAGAAACATCAGAGCAGGAGATGAGTTAACATCAGACTGACTTTTACTGGCTGAGGAGATCTCAGAGAAGAAACAGGTGGAAAACCGAATGCTGGATTAACCTTTGTTAGGGGATGCCACAGTGTGAAAATCTGCCATGTTCCGTAGTTTAAAATTAAATGAAATAATCTCACAATATCATTTGTAATTCCCAGGAAAGTGCACAACCACACTGAAACTAGAGCAAACATCTCAGGGAGGGAAAATCAATATGCTGAATGTTAAAAGGCATGAAACAAAACCTTTTCTTTAACTTACGAAACAGATGGGTCAGTGGTTATCATGAAATCTGACAGAAAGCTCTATGTAAACTTTTTATTTCCACAGACAACAACAGAGCACAAGGCTTGGAAATATAACTCATGTGGCATCTAATCAGCTCAGACAGCTTCTTAACGTGGTTGAATAGAAGAAAGCCATCAGTATAAAGCATCTTTATCTGTATAAAGACACCACATAAAGAGACCAAAATGTCTTTGACAAGAAAAAAAGTAGATATTTAATTTTATGTGGTGTTAGTCTGTTAATACAAATACATTAATCAGCGGGTCATAATTAAGAGCACATTGTGTCTCACAATAAAAGATGCCCTGGCTTGCTTTATTTTAAGACCCACACCTTGCCTTTGTTGCAATTTTAATATCATGAAAATGTGCAGCCAATGGAATGAGGTGAGTAGTTTGAAAAGTAAATCAGAGTTAGTTCTTATCTTTTAATTAAACAGGCGAAATCAGTGACTTTTATAAGCCAATCATTAGGGAGCACTTTTATTAGGCTTTATGTGGGACGAGACCAGCGCTGACATTAACTGCTGATGGATTTTCAACACAACGTGTAATCTGAGTGCTGCTGCTGTCTTTGTTGCTGCCATGTGATTATGCAAAGGGAGACATGACACATTAGAAAGAAAGATGTTTGCTAAAGTGATAAGCAGAATAAAAAAAAAGAAAGCTCGAGGATAAATTTCACTGACTGTGACAGTCCAGGTCAGAGTTTATGTATTTAAAATTTCTGAACATATGCTGCCTCTCTTTTTATTTTTTTTTCTATATCTTCCCACATTTTAAATAAAACTCTGAGCAACCACTCAGCTATAAAGCTTGGCAGACACAAATTTACAGATGAGGTTAGGTTCCACCTGTCTATTGTTTTCCAAGAATAGTTGAAGTATACTAGAAGGGTTCCTAATCACCTTTCTCTCTTTTGGATAATTTTCTGGATTAAAGCTGTTTTTGTCATTTTCTGCCATGACCTGTTAGGAAGAGCTGGCTTCTGAATTAATCTAGCAAACACAGATCGTTTAAATCCTGTAAATTAGAAGGCAAAGATGTAGAAAACTGTGAGTGTAGCCATGACAAAGTCAGAAGAAGGCCTTGCAATGCTTTTTAAATGCTTGGGCTTAAATCCCAGACTGAAAGGAGGGAAGCATATTTGTTCCGGATCGCAATCCTAAATTGGAAGTTGCCTTCATTAGATCATAAATGATTTTACCGTACCATAACAAGACGTTTAATAAATAAAAACATTTAACCTGTAGCTAGAAATGAAAAACACAGGAACTCAGCAAAAGAAAAAGGCAGTTTTTTAACAGACTGAAACCAAAACTCATATCAAGCAATTTTTACAAATCCTAAAGTGTTTTTTAAATATGTTCATGAATCAGCCAGTAAAAGTCAGTCTAATGTTGACTTTTGTGTTATCTTTTGCTCTGTCCCTTTTTTGCTTTCTTTGTCACACCCAAGCGGCAACCTCCAGTGGTAAAATGTGAAGCCTATGCGAAGTGCAAAAAATTGCAGTTCACCCCTCATCCGCTAGGGGCTGGCTCCAAAACAGAGCAAATCCCCATAGACTCCAATGTTAAAAAGACCAACTTCACAGCAGAAATAAACATGTTTAAAGCCTGGAACAAAAAAATATTTGGATTAATAGGTCAAGTTTACCTTTATGACAACTGCGAGGTGGGTGAATTTTTTCTAACACATCCTTTTGGTAGTTATTTCATCTTGAAATTTGGCACAATTAGGGGCGTGTCATTTTTTTATTTTTTTTTTACCCTGTCTGTATGTCCAGCGTCCTAGCATACAGAACGGCAGTCTGTGTGCCATACAGATTTGCTCTACCAAGGGAGACATGTTATATAAATGGCTGCCCTTGATGTTTGGAATATTTTGTTATGATCTTATTTCCTTAAGTCTCGATATGTCAGTGCCGAACATGACAGGGAGATAGAGGAAGGCAACAAGGATAAAATGTGTGCTTGCAAGGGGGCCGTGACCACGCCGCACCCCAAAGCATCAGGGGGAGACAGGGGGCAGCCCGAGGCCCCAAAGGCCCGGCAGGTCCACAGAGCACAGTGCTCAAGACAGCCAAAGCAGAGAGACCAGCGACCCCACTCAGCCCAGAGCAGAGGGGCCCCCAGACCGGAGCCCCCCGGCACGATGGGGCAGGGGCAGCGAGTAACCCAGGGCGATGGTGAGCAGGCCTGGCGGACACCGGGCGCTGCGGCACAGGCCGCACGGAGAGCGGGCACTCCACAGATCCAAGGGCCACCCATCTCCCCTGGCAGAGAACCGGCACAGGAACCAGATGGAGCCCGATCATCTAAAGCAAAACCACCGCAGACCACGCCAACCCAACACCAAGGCTAGGTACCCCAGGGACAAGGACATGTCCGCAGATCCCCCCCGCCCCCCTCCTGACCAACCCTCCCTGCAACCAGCCCCACCCCCACTGTACTGCTCCTTAAACCCCTCCTAGGGGTCTCACCAGCCCCCCGATGCGGCACCGAGGACCACCTCCAGGGCAAACGTCACCCAGCAGCACCCGTACCAAACCTCCAACCCCCACCCCTAGCCCGTGTGCTGGTCCCCACGAGGCCATAAATGTATATTGGTGTCTAAGTTGTGATTAAAATGTAATGGGGTAGGCAGTCGCAGGGGTCCACCGAGGGACCCCGCAACTGAGGACCCCTCAGCCAAGCCCACCCTCTCGGCCCGCCCCACAGTGCCCTATGTGGTGTGTGTATGGCGTGGGGTGGCGGGGGAGGTGAGGGGCATGGGGAGGGGCACAACCAGAAGAAATCTTTGCGGGCGACCAACGCCTCGGCTGGCCGCTGTAGGCGCCCCCACCTCTCCATGGCCACCCGAGGGCAGAAGCCTGGCCAGGAGTCCAAGGTAGCAGCGCCATGGATGCCCACTCACCCCTGGCAGTCCACACCACCATCCCAGGGAACCAGAGAGCCTAGGTTGCACACTTATATCTCCGGTCGGACCCAACGCCCAGTTCCCCCAGCCACCCCGAAGCAGCCCCCAAGGATAGGGGCAGAGAGTGAGAAAAAGAAGAGAGCAGACTCCTCCAGTTCCACCCCCCATGAGCCCTAATCGCCCCCACTCCCCACATGGCCCCCCGCCGTCCCTATCTACCTACCCCTCCCTTTGTCCCTACGGACACATCGTAATCCCAAGGGCACCTGCCCAGCACTGGATCGGCCCGACCCTGATGGCATGCCCAAGACGACCAAGTCAATAAAAAATACTAAGTTATATCTGCTAAATACCTTCTATTAGAGCTGATGCTAGAATTTACATTGCGAAGCAGGTATCCCGGCAACCAATGGAGCTAATGATATATTTAATCAACCACTTTTTGTGCTTCCACACCAACTTCTCCCACCACCAACAAACAGCACATGGCCTCAAACTAGACATCAGAACAAAAGACTAAAAATACAACAACAAAAGGAAAAGGAGAAACCGAACAATCAAAAGAGAGCTGCTGCAGTGTGAATCCCGTAAAATGATGTAAATCAACCGCCTTGTATTGCCGGGTGAAACAAACAAGCAGAGCTGGGGAGCGTTAACTCTTATTAGAGCAATCTCTTATCCTTTGTTTTCTCCTCATCTGTCTTTCTACGCTGCATTTCTGCTGCCCTGAGAGATGTTTCACTTCCTCCTAGCAGCCTTTCCCAAAATAGCAGCAAGGTCCTCACAGGCACTGAACTGCTACATAAGCACTACAGCCAACAATACACTTTAGTTACGGTACATATGTGATGAGGTCTGGGCTGCTGATCTAGAATCAGTGCTTGCAACATAATTTTTTTTTGGGGGGGGCGGACAGGCCGCCTTAAAATCTGACTGCTTTTCCTATTTTTGAAGATAATGAAAGTTTGGATAAGAAATCTTTATCTGTTTTGTAATGAGTGTTCAGGATAAAAATGGAAAAGAAAGAGGATATACTGTTTATATGGACCCTGAAAAATTTATTATGATTTACATGCATCATGTATATGAACAGGATATATCATTTTGACATGAACAGAATTGTCAGACTTTCTGGAAACAGCAGAAGAAGACGATGATTTCAGTTGTAAACAAACACTACTGCATGTGCGTAGTTCTTGCCATCCCATTCAGTTTCTTTCTCTCAATCATTTTAAATTCTTAAAAAATGTATGTGTATCACCTACCGACCAGTTCTGTTTTAATTCCACTATCCCAGTGCCTTTTATATAAGATATTGCCTGATACTGCTTTTTTTTTTTCTTTTTTTTTTTTTTAAGGAAATTATTTTAAGTAAATTGACCACTGCAATACATGCCTTAATATAAAGTGCAGGGTTACTTTAGATTTTGTTGTTTTGCTGTTTGTATAGGTTTCCTGTTTTTATTTTTTCTCACTTCATTCTATTTTTTAATAATTTTTTTTATCTGTTTTTGGGAGACACCTGTTTTTTATTCTGTTGTCCTGTTTTTACTGCACTTGTGTTTGTTGTCTCCTCCCTATGCTCCAGCATGGTTACTTTTTGCCACTACTGTTCCTTTCTCTAATGATTGCCACCTGATGTAGCACTGATGTCCAAGAAAAATTTCGCTCTGGGACAACAATAGTTAATCTCACTTACTTACATTGACATATGGCTGACTTAACAGGCACGCAAAGTAGAATAGCTAATGAACTTGAGGAATATGTGTTCTCATGTTGCAGATCGGAACAATAATCAGCTAACTCAACCGGAATGAATTTTATATCTGAATAAGCGTGATCGGATCAGAATCCTCCGACTGGCGTGTTTACATGAGGCATTTTTATTCCGATCAGGTTTTTAATCTGAATATTTGTGTCCATGTAAACATGACTCATGTATCTTTGTTCTGAACAAAAATCAGAAAATCCGTTTTGTTCACTTTTTGTTTCAAAGGCAAAAATGAATTGCCCAAAAGTACATGAACTGGAAAGCATTCAAACTCCAGATAAAAAGACTCCAGCCCTGGAAGCTTTTTG
The DNA here is from genome assembly GCA_037177495.1 of Rhadinocentrus ornatus. Lineage (NCBI taxonomy): Eukaryota > Metazoa > Chordata > Actinopteri > Atheriniformes > Melanotaeniidae > Rhadinocentrus > Rhadinocentrus ornatus. The sequence continues at coordinate 5,967,908 of JBAMHW010000004.1, forward strand.
CTAGTTGGCTGTTCATCACACTGCTGTGCAGCCAATATTTAAACTTCAACTAAATGAAAATCACCTTCATTCAGATGTCATGTCTGATTGATGGAGTTCTCTATTGCAAGGCACGTCTGAGCTCTATAACGTTTTGGTAGCAAACTAACGGGTATGTTATGTTAATATTCTGATTGCTAGTTATGACTACTATGTTATTCCAAATAGTTGACTAGCAGTATAAAAAGTAAGAGAAAGACAAATGTTCTCTGCAATTTACTGATATTCTATTACTTTATGATTGCCCCCTTCTACGTCTGTAAACCTTCTCAAGGAAGGCAATTCAGCCTGCTAAATTACAGTTCGTGGCAGGGCAACCACATATGATGAAAAAGTTGGAGGGCAGTAATTCTGACACCAGCAAGATGATTTCCCTGTGTGGCAGCGATCACTACTGTCATTTTTCAGACAATTATAAAGGGGTTTCTTTGGCTTTAGAGAAAAAACTTGAATGGATTTAACGTAGGTCTACGCTTAGGGGTAGGAAAAACAGGGTGAACTAATAGGCAGAGTTGAGCTAAAGGAACAGAGCAGACGTTACAGTTCTGATGCAATTATTCTGTCTCACATTGGACACCTAATAAATTCATCTCTGGGGAAAAGAAGTGGAAAGAATGAGAGCAGAAGAACAACAGAAAAATGAGTTGGTTCAAGGTAAAAAAGTAATTTCGAGTCATGCTTATCGTGGTTTTAAAGCCTTATCAGCTCTCGCCAGTAAAAAAACCCCAAAACAGTCAAATAGTGCTGCCCTTTAAGCCAACACAGACAATACAATCAGCAGTCTTCCCAAACTATCAGGCAGCAGGGCCAAATGGCTTGGCACCATTATTGTGTATCTGTAAAAGGGAAGCATGAGCACACTTGATGATGACAGTATCAGGACCTGGGAAATTAACCAGCTCATGGCAGAGGAAATGATGTGCTTGCAACCTGCAGAGAAAGCCTGATGCAGGCTGGGTAATTGAGACAGCATATTGCTTCTGAGTGACTTTCAATGAGACATAACGGTTGTGTAATGTGTTGCGGAGGAACTTCTCTTTTACAGCAGGGTTAAAGCACTTAGAGGAGAAAAAATGTCTCACTTTACTTAGAAATTACATGGGGGGATTTTCACCAATATGTATTGGCTTTAACGTTGAGCCGAGGATGTAACTGAATAACCTGAAGTTTACCGAGAGGGATAGCAAAGCTGGTGAGCATAGTATATTTGTAGAGGCATCACTTGGTCCACAAAGAGTCATTCCTAATGAGGTTAAGGTCGGGACCTTTTAATAGGCAATGTCCTTGAAGCACTCTTTCACAGTCTGAGCCCAATAAATCTTGGTTTTCATCATTGATTTTACAGTATAAATATCATTCATCAGGGAATTAAAAATCTACTCATGGACGAAACTTGACATTCAGTATATTTCAGGAGTCAGCTGACCTGATATTTTAGGGCACATAATATTAGAATTAGACACAGTCGAAAATCACGCTGTCCCTACAGCTTTGTACAGGAGGCAGAAAGTGTGTTGGGACCTCGTGATGCACCCTTAATTCTGGAACACGGGAAATCTGGACTTATCAGACCTAATAAGCATTTTCCATTAGTCCAGACTACAATCTTTACCTTCACGCTCTCTAAGACACTAAAGCTTTTACTTTTTTTCTTAAATTAGCCTCACTGATCATTGGTTTTCTTCAGGGTACAGCCTTGTCCCATCTATTTCTACTGTGTATCCAAGGATAGGGCAGCAGCTTAAGCAGTAAAAACCCAAACACTGACTGGCCATTCTTTCAGGTTCTCTTGGGGGGGATCCTGGGTCATTCCCAGGCCATCCAAAAAATGTAGTCCCTCCAGCATGTCCTGGGTCTACCCTAATTCTAAAGCTAGGTACACACATAAAGATTATGAGGCTGTTTTTGTCCCAATTTTGCCCCTTTCCGACCAAGAAGAGCAAACGCCTGATTATCTTAAGTCTTAAGATTTTCCTATAAGATTATCATTTGGTCTGAGGTGTATTTTTATTTTTTTTTCCCTGTCCTGTCCAGCGTCCTAACATACAGAATGGTGGTCTGTGTGCCATATTTTTCCAGACAGATTTGCTCTTCCAAGGGAGGCATGTTCTATGAATGGCTGCCCTTGATGTTTAAAATATTTTTATTATAATCTTATTTTCTTCAGTCTTGATATGTCA
>JBAMHW010000004.1:5970226-5982379 GCA_037177495.1 Rhadinocentrus ornatus
AGTACAACAGTACAGTACCTGTAGAGAGACGTACCAACACACAAACATCAGCAAGATCTAGTTGGAAGCGGATGGAGCGATGAGCACGTTTGTGAGCATGCACGTGTGAACGTGCATGTGTGACCACGCAACAAGGATGAAATGTGTGCTTGTAGGGGGGCCGTGATCACGCCGCACCCCAAAAGCGCCAGCAGGTCCACAGAGCAGAGACTCCAGGACAGCCAAAGTGGGAAGAGCAGCGGTCACACTCGGCCCAGATCAGAGGGGCCCCCAGACCGGAACCCCCGGCGCGACAGGGCAGGGGCACCGAGCTGCCCAGGGTGACGGTGAGCAGGCCTGGCGGGCACCGGCCGCTGCGGCCGCACAGAGAGCAGGCACCCCACAGATCCAAGGGCCCCCCATTAAGAGCAAATTTGTCCCGACAATCGGCTCCGAAATCAATTTATTGAACATGTTCAATATTTAGACCAAAAATCTTTGCGTGTGGGGAAATCTGATGTCTCCGGAGTATTACTGTGTGGATTGTGACATGGAACAGAACGTAACCAATCAGAGAGCGAGCTGACTGGAGAACAAGGAAGGATATAAAGTCCGTGTTCACGCTGTTGCCTGTTGTCTGTTATTTTTTTCAGTTCTGGATTTTTTCTGTTAACAATAGTCCCAAGACCACTATCATTCCCTCGTCCTATATATCGTCTTCCATGCTAAGTGTTGCCGGCTGTTGCTATGTTTCTTCTTCTTCAATTTTCATAGATCACGTTTGATTATGCAAGATTTCTAGCTTGCTATTCCCATTTCTGTCTACCATTTTTATCTATACTGTACATTTAGGTTAGCTTAGCCTATTGATGTGGATCAAGGAAAAGCACTACATACACGAAAAATACACGAATATATTTACTGTAAAAACTGCAGTTAAGTATTTTTTTATGTTACATAGGCATTTTTATCATGCCCATATAGTGTAATGCTGGTATAGCGCATGCATAAAATTAAGGAAAAAGAGACATCCTTACATGGATTATGATTATTCCTTTGCAAACATTTGGATAAGCTTGGTAAAGTTATGTTGACAAGTAAAGCATTAAACTCTATCTTTATTTACTCAGTCAGTACACAAACCATTACTAATGCAAGAATATTCATCAAATTTACATTTGGACACGTGCAGAGAAAGGACCTGTGTCTGCCTTTGGTGAATACAGGACTATTAATAATAAAACGTAAGCAAATTCAAATCTTCTATATAGAAAAGCAAAAAATTATTTAGCTAAATGTTTCCTCTTTGGAAGATCTCTACTGTCTTTTAGTATCTGCTAAGGCAGTGATTCTCAAACCTTTTCAACATTGAACCTCCTGTAGAATAATTTTTCAGCCAAGTAGCCAAAAAAACCATAGCAAATCTTTTTGGTTGGAAACAGAAGTAAACACAACGCTGTGCCAACATGGTCTGATTTATTAAGATTTAGAACTAAAGAAAGACTTTTAAATATCGAACATTTTAAGCGGACATATTTCAAATATGCTGAATGCTAATCATACATGAATAAATTCCTGGCAAACCTTTTCTTAGCTCTAAAAACTCAAGACAGTTTTAATGTAAAAATGTGTTAACAGCATCAAAGTCCTCTCCGGTGGTTTTCCCACCAGACCAGTGTTGTTTATAGTAATCAGATTTAAAGCCTGATCAGAATGAAAATGCTTCATGTAAATGCAAGATTAAGTGAAAACTTTATATACATATTTGTTTATAAATGTACATGTCTTATTTATAGATTGTTTTTTTTTGTTATGTAACCCCTTGGAGTGTCTCCAAGTTTCCCACGGGGTACGTGTACCCTCATTTGATAAACAGTGCTTAAAGGGATTGCCCAAATACACATACCCAAACTTTAACACCTTGACACACACACACACACACATTCACTCACTCTCAGCCATTTTATATTTTTTGGCACCTACTGTAGTTGATGGTGTTATTCAGAGAGATTTATAACCTTAAACCCACACACGGGCAAACACACACAAACACACAGTCCTTTCAGACTCCACAGGCTATGACTGCACTGATAAAGTGGGCTCCCTAAGTGAGTCCCCAGCTGCACCTAGCACCAGCGACACGAAGAAGATTGCCACGCCAGATTTGTTCGACATGAAGCAATGGAAAAGAAGCATAACTGCAGGGAATGTACCTTATGAACATCCAGTGTGGAGGGAAAAAAATATTAATAGTGGAGAGAGTGGAGGTGTGTGATGTGCATCAGTGAAACCAGCTGCTAGATACTGATGTGCTGAAATATAGAAGATGTCTGCTGTCAAATGTTATACAGCTTGCTGCATTTTAAATAAAATATAATTAGTTTACTGTAAAACAAAATGTGTAATTTTACTTTATTTAGACTAGTATAAAGTTCAACACTGAATTTTAACTTTGGTATTTTGATAATATTCTCCGTCAATCTTTTTAGACTTTATGCATCAGGACACAATTAAAAAAACTATCCAGTCCTAAGCCGGTCTTTAAAAATGCTCTTCCATTTGTTTAGGGTTAGGGTTAGTTACAATGACTATAGTCCCTTTCATTAAAAATGTGTGGAACTGAACCTGTCTGAGCCATCTCTACATCTTGGTTTTCGTATGTAATGCCGAAAGTGTATGTTACACCATTACTGTTTCAGATTTAGACTATTAAACTATTAACTTTTATCTTAACCATTTGTTTAAAAAAAATACAAAGAATTTAGTGTAATTTAGTGTAAACATCAACCACTTCCTGGTGAGACCCAGTTTTCTGCCTCCTTTCCAACATGACAATTCAAAAATAAATATAGTATATGTTAGGGCTGTGCGATTAATCAAATTTTAATCACAATTACGATCTGGGTTTTCAACGATCAAAAAAATGAAATGGTCCAATTATTCTGCTCATTCGCAGTTTACTCTTGTGATGTTTTCAGCAACAAATCGACCGCCACTGGCATTGCTTCCCCTCAGCTGCAGACTCCTCCCACTCCTGCAGACTCCTCCCACAGTCCCCGCCGCTTTGGTTTAATTCAACTCCAGATGAAAACATCTCTCAAGTTATGGGCTGGACACACGGGAGGCGACGTCGCTCCTTCTCCATTCATTTTCTATTGAACTTGTGCGATGATGCGGAAATCACTGCGCTCCTCCAGCCAAGCGACAGGCGACATTCGTGCATGTGAAATGTTGCGCTCATTCATGTAGACGTGCACACGGGGGCTTACGACGCGACACAAGGAAATAGAAAAATGTTTAATTTTTGTGAGTCGTGATTAAATAATCCACCAGCTCCAAGAGACAGAGAGATAACAAACGTTATAAACAAACATAACTTGTTTTCTTGCCAAAGACCAGCGCTCAGTTACCACAGTGAACAACCCGGGAAGAAACTCATCAACACTTTGGAAAAACGGCATCACTGCCATCTCGTCACCATTTTAATCGCGTGTCTCTCTCTGTCCTGTATGATGAGTGTCATGAGGATGTTGTGAAGGACGTGGTCCAATGTTTCGCCACCACTACGAACCTGTGGTCAAGCCGCACCATAGACCAGTATATGACGCAGATTTTAAGGTGTAAAAAAAACGTCTCCAGTCTCATTTATTCCAGATCACACCTGGCAGAACATAGCTGCTGCTGGTCTGAGACAAACAATAGCTACTGGGACCTGGTGGAAAGAAACTAGTCTGTGTTACAATAGACAACGCTTAAAATGTCCAGTTCATCTAGGAATGAGTAAAGTAATGTCTGATGAGGAAGTATGTAAAAGTAGAAGCCAAAAAAAAAAGTTAACAGATGTTTTAATTGAGGTTTTAACACAGGTAAATGTCTCAGAAACATCATCAGCCAATGCTGATGATCAAAATTCACTGTCAGGAAAAGGGAACGATAGCTACTGAAATCATCTTAGCGGATTGAGAAAGAAGTGAATCCCAAGGAAATATATATCATAAAAAGAGTGAAGACATCACTATGAAACTTCCTTCATCTTCATGGAAACAAGCATGATTCATTTTAACCAAAGACAGAGTCATAGTAGAGCACATCTGTCTTTTTCTTTCTTTCTTTTTTTGAGGTGGAATCAAGCTTTACTCCACAAAAAAGAAAAAGTAAGACAAGTTTTTGTCCCACAGTGCAAATGGGGAACCAGTGATGAGACAGACATCTTTGTAATCAGCTGAGTTTCTGTCTTTACAGACGTGGGCAAAATTGTTGGTACCAGAAATAACTTGAATCTGACTAAAGTAATTATAAATAAAAATTCTGTGTAATTTAACCACTGAAAGTCAGACACTGCTTTTCAACCATGCTTCAACAGAATTATAAAAAAAAAACAAAAACTCATGTTTCTGTGACCATTGTGAGTTTTTCTTTCACTAACCAAAGGGTACCAACAATTTTGTCCACGTCTGTGTATGACTCCTTGTTTGTGTGGTTTGCTCGAAGTGGAGAAGTTGGAGGGAGCTAAAATAAACAGTGTTGTACTCGTGTTTTGTTACATTTCTATATAATAGCTTGGAGTTTGAACTGTTTTAGTTTGGTAGTCTTTTAGCTGAGCTTCTCTTTCTGAATTTAGTATGCTGCATGTTAAGACTGCTGCCTCCTAGTCCACACGCTCTCGTCAAGTTAAATGGTTTATTTAGGTAAAAAGAGTAAAAAGACAAAAGGTAAATGTGAGTATGCCTATAAGAGCAGAAGTTTTTGCAGTTTGCAGCTCTGGAGAACAACGTCAAGCAGGAAAGACATCAATAATGATCTTCAAGACATCCCGTTGCTGCTCACCAGTCTGAGAAAGGGTTATAAACTTATTTGGATTATTATCATTATTACCAAGTGCAACAGTAAAAGAGATTATTCACAATGGGAAAACATTCAAGGCAGTTGACAATCATCTCAAGAGTCGAGGTCCTACCAAGTTCCCCCAAACATCAGACCTGAGAGCGGCATGTTAGATTCTACAGGCCTCAGTTAGTAGCTGAAATGTGACACTTCAGGACTTCAGAAAAAGAAAGAACATGCCAGCCCTGTTAAAGTTTTTATTGTGTCTCTTTAAAAGAGGAGACCGTAGATGGAGATGTTCGTCATAATGTATTACTGGCTTATGTACTGAAAAGTAAACACAACATCTATAATAATAGAAAATGAGAATTAACAAGTTGTACCAACCAAGTTCAAGTGCAGACCTCAACCAGATTTAAATGTGGAGGTGGGACGTTATAGATATATTACTAAAACCTTTGTTAGATTACTGTATTTATTAAAGTATAAAATGTAGATCAGTTTTTGTACTCTTAGTTATGTTTTTAATACAAAATAATTGAATTGGAAGCAAAGAAATGTCTTCTGAGGGACTGTTAACCTGTCCAGTGTGTATCCTGCCTCTCACCTGAATAGAGTTGTGGCCCATATGGAGTCCTTGCAAACTTCCAGATTAACCACTCCGGCATTGTGTGCATACTTTTCAGTCCAGTTGTTATTAAATTTTCTGTGTTCTTAGTCAACTTCTTTTCATTTGAACGTGACGTTTTCATTAAAGGCCATCCTCGGCCTTCTGTCAGCAGTGTAATAGAATAGAATAGAATAGAATAGAATAGAATAGAATAGAATAGAATAGAATAGAATGCCTTTATTGTCATTATACATCGGTACAACGAGATTAAGCCATCACCAAAAACAGTGCAGGATAGAATTTAAAAAATTAATAAAGCAAAATAAAATAGAATAAAGGCACATACAAAATGAGAGATGGGGTAAACAGCAGTACTATGTATAGTCCCAAAATGTCGCAAAGTGGTACGCTTACAGTTCAGTCACTGCTTTTTACTATTCAGATGGGCAGTGGGCTGGTCCAAGCGGACTGATGGGCTGGTTCTGGCCCATGGGCTGCCAGTTGAACAGCCCTGGTGTTTACAGTAACTGTCCTGTAAAAATGTACATGTAATTGTTACAATGAGCAAATGTCTTAAACTTGCATCAGTGGATATGCTGGATGGAAGTCCTCTCAGGAGAGAAATTAATGTGCCACATTAACATGAATCTTTTTTTCTGAGGGCATATGAACATCCCAGATTAATCCCAGTCAAGCATACATTAGTCTCGGCTTGGAACAGAGCACAGCATTTCCAGGCGGAGAGCTCTACTCTACGTCTCTGAATCACCCGGTCGTTGAATTGGGCTATAGAAATAAACTTGCCTTATTTTAATGCCTTACAATTCTTTCTCTCCTATTTTGGATGATTTTTACTACTTATTTGATGAAATTCACAATCAGGTAGTAGTGAGACAGACAGCATAGACAAGTGGAAATCACTGAGAATTAAAATGTGGTGTGAGAAACACTCTGGGTGTACAAGGAAGACCTCTGACAAAGTTAACTTTACTTATGTCTGATTCATTCTTATTAAAGAGAAAATCTCTGTTTCAGTTCTCCTTTGTCAATGACGCCATCTTAATGCTTCTCACTGACACACAAATTAATCTCTATTTCCAACCTTTCGCTTCATACTCCACTTTCTCATTTTCACTGTTGAAAATGCTCCACTTCCATTTCCAGTTCACACCTTTTGATGAGTCACCGAGGAAGGATTTGAGCAGAAACCCGGCTCTCTGAATTTCCGGTGGAAGCTGATAATCCACAGAAGCGGGAGGTGGCGATGAAATTCAGCTAATAACCCAAACAACTGCTCCCTGTATAGCTCCCATCAAGGTGAGAAAGCCTTGCACAAATTTGGATGCTGCTGTGAGCCAACAACAATCTAATACATGTGTAAAAATTGACTTTGGCACAATCTGAAAGGAAATCCCGTGATTTGATCCCATGTGAATGTATGATGCTCCTGCAGTCAACTCAACATGGGTGATGACTAGCCCCACAAAATAGCTACTAATAGAGGCATTTAAATACAACTGCATTAATATAAATAGAAATGTATTAGCTTTCATGCAATTGATTTTAGGATAGTTGTGAAAACAAAGGGATCATTTATTAGCTACTCTGGTCTTTGTGGCGTCTTTACATATAATCCCCAAGTTCAGACATCTTTATTAAGTAGAAAGTGACCTTTAATGTCACAGAGACAAACTACAGAAAGACAATGACTCTCGGACATTCTTTGGTGTCAAGACGCGGTCATTTCTCAGCATGTGCACACGCATGTGCTGTCGGTTGCACACAGGGTACTTAGACTGAACAGCAGTGGCTTCCACACACAATTAGCTTTCTCCAGTCACTTCACCCGTGACAACTTCCTGCTAACATAAAACACTTCAGGACTGGAGAACCCTGCTGATGAGCACAGTCCTTTTGGCAAAGGCATTGTAGCAATCACCAGGGAACACAAAGATATTCTGTGGACCTAAAGCATCTTTATTTCCAGGTCCTTTCTTCAGCCTTCATCTGGAGTGTAACAATGATTAACTGTAAAGAATAAACAGTAATCAGTAAACAACCCCTACAAATACTGGATAAAAAGTCTGTCACATGGCATCATTGCCTCATTCTGATGAAACAAATTTTTGAGTGCGTAAACAATTTTGCACCAGAAATAGTATCCCAGATGGTAAACAACAAGGTACTGGAGTAAGAATTAGAGGTGCGGTAACTGGAAAATGTTAGACGCTGAGCAACCTTTGGTCCATCATCCTTTTCAGAGAGCGGTATACAACCATGGCTTGCACTATTATTATCTGTGATGGAGCCCGGTGGTTCCATCACCACTACAAGTCATATGATTGTACTGGAATGATTGGTAGAGGTGGTTATGATTAATGGTTTTATTGGAAATTAACAAAGTAAAAATGTTTGCAGGGGGGGACTGGCCATCCTGCCTGTGCAAAAGAGAACTTAAATTAGTATTTTAATATTTAACATCTTTGATACAAATGTTTACTTTGTTCTATTTTTAAGTGTGTAAAATTATAAGCTTAAGAAATAAATGGTAATATTCACTTCTTAGTAGGGCAGGAGAAGTAAAAGAGGGAAGTAGGCCTAATTTCCTGCTTAAGAGCTTTTGGAGCAAACCATGTTAACGAGAAGGGGTGGAAAGTAGTTTAATGTGTATTTAAATTATGTTGCAAATTTAGTAATTGATTTATGTCTAAGTTTGTATATTTGTAAATATTTATTCATTGACAGGTTAGGGGTGTATATTATTTTAGCTTGTGTAGTCCAATCTCACCTCAACAGGTTGTTCCAGTTAATTACCTGCAGTAGAAGGATATAAAAGACCCTTATTTGCTTTTGGAAGGTGATGACAGTGGTGGTGAAGACCTTTAATAAACTCTGCCAATAATGGCTTTAATGGACACAAGTCTCACACCTCTTCTTAAAAATTGTTAGGATCAACGGCCAAACTGACATCATCTGAGCTCAAAAAAACTGACAGAACTCAAGATTTTTAATACATTAAAAAAAGGCTGAAACTAAAACAGGTCTGTAAACATTGACTGTGGAAATAACACTCAAACATGCATGTACACATTAGGGATGTGAATCTCCACCACTGAAGACGATGCGATACACATCTCGATACACACTCAGCGATATGATACAACTAACGATATATGCCAATATAATGCGATAAAATTCACCCCTGTTCACAATGCGGATGCGATTTATTAATGATTTGTCAAAAATTTGACTGTATTCATGATGCGATTGAAAATAGTTCAGCACAATACAAACAATTTACAAGCTCAAGTCTGGTTTCTAAATAACATCACAATTATTTTGTCGTCTTTCTTTCCCTGTGAAGGATGTATTTGATAGTTGATTGTTTTCTATAAAGTAAACCAATAAATCCAATTTAAAAATAAAATGCAATTTAATATGGTACAAACAGGATTGTTTTATTGCTATAAAACACTAAATCATCAACAAAAAATGCCTTTTTCATTGCATTTGTTTTTAAAGCTCATTCTCTACTTAAACAATACATTTATTTAGGCAATTTATTTTGGATTCTTATTAAAAAAAAATAAATAAATAAATAAAAAACACATGGACCATTCATAAACTATGCTCGTGTCTGTAATTTTACATTTTACTAAACACTTGTAAAACAAACATACATATGCCCTTCACCTGTTGTCTCGCTTCTCTCCATGTTTAATGTTTTCTAACTGCGGCTGCTCCATCCAAGATTGTGATGTTGCGTTCAAGACACCTCAAAAACATGAATTAAGATGAGCTAAACTATGGAACATTGCAACCATGGGTTTTACCAATGCCGACATACTAAAGAGAGATACATTCAGCCGGCAGACTGAAGCTAACGGTGCAGTCGCACCGCAAACGCCTGTCTAAGACTACCGATACAGATCACCAAATCTCTCCATCCCTACTGCACATAGACCTGTACACATCCAAGCAAATACACATGCACGGACATAAACACACACACAAAATTCTCAAACTTTTATTTTATTTCAGTTCGTTTTTGTTCTTGTCCCCCTCTATAAACTTTCTGCTTTCTGATTTGGAAATTTTATTGTAAAAACTAATCTTATCATATGATTTTTAATTATTATAGTATTTTTAATTAAATACTGTTTTAATAGTCTGTTTTGATCCTAGAAGTCGAACTAGGAACCAGCGTTACAAATTATTCTTGGCTAGAAACCTGAATGCATGGTTTTTACTTAAATAATAATAATAATAATAATAATAATAATAATAATACTGTTAAATAAACATGTAAATAGAAATGTGTAGGCATCAGCATTTATAAGCTGATGGGTGACTATGGGCAAGTAGAAAGTAAGATATGAGCTAGACAAACTCTTAACTTTCTAGGTTAAAAAAAACAAGGTGACCATCAGGCTGATGTAAATAGAAATGCAGTTTCAAACTAATGCAAGCAGAAAGGAGTACAGTATTTACCTTGCAGATGACCAGGATTAAAAGTGAGCTTGACCAGTTATTTAAACATATCATCCATACAGCAACTGTTACCAGACGTAGCTCTGTCAGGAGTCACTCAGTGACTTGTTTTATATTTTCTTTTATGAAGCAATCTTGCTTCTTTTAGGACAGGTATCACCGTCACGGGATTACAATGGCAAGAGGTTTTATGCTGTTGCTGGAAAGCACCTTAATCTGCATTAACTGAGCTCAGTTGGTGGCAGAGAAAAGCTTAGCAGCATCACATGTGCTGTCTTATCCTTAAGGTTAAATAGAGGTTGTCCTTCTTTGTGAGTTATCACTCTACAAATTTAGAGTATATGCAAAATGTAGCTGAAATCATACCACAGCCATTGTTTTTACTGCGGATGCACTGATACCCGTTTTTTTTTTTTTAAATCAAGTACAAGTACTTATATTTGAGCTCTTGCCAATACAGAGTACTGAATCCTACTAATAAATCCCATTTAAATTTGCTGGTAAGGAGTGTGGACCAGAAAATCAGATGACGGCCGAGTGGTTAATTGTGTGATATATCAAATGGGTCGTCCTGCAGTCATCCTCTAAATATAAGCCTTGGAAACTCAGAATCTTCATTAATAAGTGGGGTTGGGCATCGGGACTTACTTTCCAATTCTCCCAATTTTTAAATTTCGATTCCTATTTTCGATCCCTGAAGACAAAGCCGCCTTACACCAACTAAGAAGAATTTGCCATAAGTGTTTGCCTTACCACCCTGTGATTGGCTGCACTTGTGATTGACATGAATGACAGCCTATCGTCATAGACTTTTTCATATCACATGGCTAGTCAAGCAGGGAGCACTTGTTATGTATCTCCAGGTGTACGTACCCAACAACACTGGGTTCACAGAAAGATTAAATAGCTGTCGAACCCCAAATTTCATTTTATATTAGGGCTGGACAATATGGCCAAAACTTGTATCACGATATATTTCTTAATTTCGGTCGATATGATATAATTCTGATATCGATATAAACAAAATAAAAACCTCAGAAAAACTGCATAAAAAGGAAACAACAAATGCTGTAAAACAAAAAATTATTTTGCCAAGTCTATGAAACTCCTCTAGTATAACATTTTAGAAATAAAAACTTTACAATAAATCAATATTCACCTTTTATTTGTATCTAGCAAGGCTAAATTAGCCTACAAACAAAGAAATCTTTAATCACCATCAAATGTCAAATAAAACGTTTACCTTTCTCTATAATAATAGCTTTAACTTTAAACTACAACAGGCTTATTATGTTCTTATAGATTATAAATGTGTTTCAACTAGGCTTAAAAATAAAAGTGCTCAGAATTGCTACAAAAAAACAGAAGAGTGAGCAACAATTTGTGCTTCATCTTCTGACACTTCTATGAGTGGAAATGCTTTAAATGCACTGTTGCCTGATTTTTTAATTTCAATTAGGAGTCTGGAACATGTCAACACTTTAAACTTTTTAAATACTTTTGTCCACACTTAATAGACATTAATATCTGAAGGCAAGCCAGCGAGATCAGACAGCAGCAGCTTTGTACGTTTCATTTTAAGCCTGGTGATGAAACAGAGCTGATCTCCTGCTCTGATGCAGCTGATAGCTGCGTCAGGACAAAGTCTCGTATGATTGCTTTTGGACGGGGGTCAGTCCCCTTAAGTCTCCAATAATGGCAGAAAAAGTCGCTAGATCTGTTGCTAGTCGCTTAAAGAAAAAGAAAAGTCGCTACAGGGGAGTGAAAACTAACAGGACAAAGGCGCTAAGGTAGCGACACTGAGCCAAACCACTTCCGTAGCACCGAATTAGTCTTTCCTCTCATCAACTATTTTGTCTGTTTTCTCTTCGCTTGAAGAAGCTTGTTCAGTCACTATATTGCATTACAGACATGAGCACTCGTTTTGTAGCTAAAACTACCAGTGTTGGAGCTTAGCCTAGCCTAGCCTAGCCTTCTAGCTTGCGGTGAGCTGCTGCTGAGCAGTTGTTTTTTGTTTGTTTTTTTGGTTTTCTGCTGCTGGACTTGGTCGGGGCTCATTGTTCAGGCTCCGTGTCTGTGGTGTACGTCATCACTTACGTAGCCAATGTGCTCTTTCTGTTTGGCTTGAACGCCAGTCAGTGAAACGCTGTAATTTATACTGTATGTATATTGAAATAGCCCTGCGATGGACTGGTGACCTGTCCAGGGTGTACCCTGCCTTCACCTGAAACACTGCTGGGATAGGCTCC
>JBAMHW010000004.1:5982479-5995698 GCA_037177495.1 Rhadinocentrus ornatus
TGGCCTCAGGATTGGGTCTCTGCTATTTGCAGATGATGTGGTTCTGTTGGCTTCATCGAGCCGTGATCTTCAGCTCTAACTGGAGCGATTCGCAGCTGGTTTGTGAATTAGTTTTTGTCTTTTGTCAGTTCTGCTTAAAAGAATAAAAAATTAAAAACATATGTTGAGGTTAGCCGTGTAGAGTTTAAGAGAGCCATAAATAAAGTAACTCTGGTCTTTGTTTTTCTTGCAGTGCTTCCTGTTCTCACAGAAGGTCTGTCATAAATGATACCTGTGTGGTTTGAAACATGAGAGAGTGATTGCAACTGTCTGTTGTCTGTCTGTGGTTGTAGGAGTGTGTGTGCTACACTGCAGGTGGCAAGTGGAAGCTTAACGAAAGGGCCAGTTGTTTTGCAGAGAGCAGATGGATCGGTCTCTCAGTCTCTCCGGCTTCAATCTTGTCCCACCCTGCTGCCGTCGGCCCATTAACAGCCGATTTCCAGCCAGCTAATCACAAACACGCGTAAAAAAAAAAAAAAAAAAGCCACACGGATGCTCACAAAAGGAGAAAACAACAGAAGCAGTGTGTGGCAGTGGACTGCAGAGACACACATAAAAGGAGAATAGAGGTGAAACAGTGGGGTGCACATGAACAGCTGCAGCCAGGTGAAGATGATGAGCATCTTTTGTGTGTTTTCAAGCATTGAGATATTAAAGTACATAAATGATACAAACAAATATAGACAGACGCACACACAATTGCACACACAGTTAACTCCTATGGGTAAACACAGTTGGACAGTATGCCGTTTTTAATGAGCTTACTCCAGATGCCTTGCCAGGCTGCAGCACATGAATGGTTGATTAATCAAGTAGATTTTACTAAGAAACACTGACACGTGCACAGGAATCCTAATTTATCACACAAACACAGTGATCTCCATTTATCTCAGACACAGTAATCCCAGATGACCTCCCTGCAACACACACACACACATGTGCTCCTAAGCTTAAATGCATGCATGCATTAAATTAAATCCGCTGTTTTCTGTTTCTCTCTCATGTACATTAACACCTGAATGACTCACATTTTCAGAAGTTCTTCCTTCTTTAATGCGCTCTCCTGCCAACAAAGACTGACCCACGACAAGCTTAAAACACGAAGAGACCCTAAACATGCCACACATGTATCGAGCTTCACTCACAATTTACTTCTCTTAAATGGTGGCTCTGTGAAGTGGTTGGCCTCCATAAAAACAACTTTCACCCCAGGACTCTTTTTTTCCTGCCTTGCCACCGGGATCAACCCACACTCAGGGTCATATGATATTGCTGGCTGACCATTGCGTGTCATTTCTCTAGTGAGATACTGCTTTGCTGGAAAAAAGCTCCCTGTTTTCTTGCACTATTAGGGACTGAAATCTTACATTTATGATTTTTAAGGGTCAAATTGATCTAAAGGAGGGATTATCTATCCTTGGTAATACATTTATAAGGTGCCCTTGCCTGTGAATACAGCATTTACTGTACAGGACAGAAAAATATGGGAAGCTCAAGGCTGTGATACTAACAGAAATAAATTGTCATGTCTAATCAATTTAAACAAGACTGAGGATGTGCTGTGATGTATAAAAACACTTTTCATTAGCCTTATATAAATGTGATCTCAGATGATTAAAGGCAGTTTGCATCAGGTTAAAAACTGTTACAGAATGATTTTAAGGAGTTATTCATGGACACATTTCTCTATAAATTGAGGAAAATGTTTTCCACACGTACTATTGATGTTATTAAGATGTGCTGCTGGGCACCAACATTATTTGGCAACCGTGTTTTCAGCTGCCTCGCTGGTTAATCCTTCTGGTTTATGCACTGGTACAACGAGCACATTAAGTCTGCTGAGTCGGGGCCTTATCTCTAAACAGACTTCAGTTTAATTTTGGTTTTCTGTACATCTTTAATTGAAATCCATCTAAATATTTACACAACTTTACTTGCCAAACTGGGCCAAAATGGTCAGACTGAACGGTCTGTACTAAAACCTGCAATTTTGGCCTGCTGTACTTTATCAGAGTTGCCCTTTGCAAAATAATGTTCACATACTGTACAATGATTGGATAGAGGTTTAGAGCTACAGCTGCATTATTTTCACAGATATATTTATATTAATCTTCATCAGTAAAACATTGATATTTACGCATCTTAACAAATCTCACAAATGTTCCCTTTAATGAGACTCCAAAAGAATTAAAACAGACCTTGTGGTTTCAGATATACTATTTGCATTATTTCCGTGTAATTTAAGAGCTACATTTCACTCTGCTCTTCCTGATATGCTCATGTTCTTGCCTCTTTTCATCTTTCTTTCTTTTGATTTCATATCTTGAATTATGTATTACTTTTGTCTGAGCTCCTCAGGAGCTTTCAGCTGGATTTTAGTTTTTGCCAATAAGCTTTTTATTAAGTTGAATTAAACTGTTTTTTTCCCCTACAATTCTCTATTTTCTGAGACGTGCATCTGGATCCTCCACCTGTATCCCTCCAGTTCACTCAGGATCTGATTATGAGGCAGCATATGGTTCAGTATCTTGCCCATAGGTCTTAATCAAACCTGCAATCTTCAGTGGAAATATTTGATTTTTTTCTGTTTTATGAAGGTTATTCCTGAGAAAATCTGTGTGCTGTATTTGTGTTTAATGTCAATGGGATTCTTTTATCTTGCTTTAAGCAAGGGTCTTTAAAATAATTTGCATCTTTAATGAATCCAACATAAGCACACCACCTGCAAGATTCAATGTCTTAAGGTAAAATATACTTACATTTTTACCAGTGTACCCAAAAAACAACAATTACTACTGACAGCTGAAGTTATAGACAATAAAGTTTGGGCTAGCAAACAAAATGCATAAATATGTCTCAAATACTAAATACATCTACAGTTTGCACAGTTGATTGTAGATGACAAGACAAGTCAGAACTCTGATTACTCAATACAAAAGAATTACAATCAAGAGATGCCGGCTGCTCACGCAATCGCGTGAAAAATAAAAAAATAAAAAAATAAATTAATACAAAAAGGGTTTTCTGAAAAGAACACAACAAGGTGGTGTAACTACACCGTTCCTTCCTGGAACTGTGGACAAAGCAAATGACTGGGACATTTTCCATCCAAAGTCAAGACACCAGGTCAGATCATTCAGAAATATTGTCTGCTCCCATTTTCACTGAGCCTGAATCAAAACTGAATTATAAAAATCATTACATGTTTGAGTTATTTCTTTAATTTATCCAATAAAAGTTTACAAACAGTGGTAATGAACATTTATCCAGCAGGTTTACTGGAATACAATCACTGCCAGCTGTGCTTTTGGTCTGTGGATGCATGTTCACCAACTAACATTTGTAAGGAAGAAACTGGTCCAATAGCTTATAATTAAACTTTGTTTTTCACTTGTTGGTGAGAAGTAGTAGCAATAATTAATAGTTTATCAAAAGTATGATAGTTGTAAAATAAATACAAAAGAAAACTATTCAATTTTATCCAATCAAATGTTTAGCGAGAGAAATTAAACACTTTTGCAGGTCACTTCTTACAAGTCATTAGGGGCTGAGCCCCCCTAAAGGTGTGATTCTAGTTTTGCCCCAGATCAGATTTTATTTTTTACACCAATGCGTATTAAAACTTTTTAGAATTGTTGGAGTTGAATATGAGAGTGAAGCGCAAGCCTGTCCGGGTTGCAGCTTTGCATTATGCAGCAACGCTGCAGCATTTTAACTCAGTGAAGTAACTGTTCACACATAAACACACACACATCATTACCTTCTGTACGGATGGTGAAAGGAGAGTCCCCCAGTCTCTTGGTTGAGAACTGTCCCCCTAGAGAGGTCATTAGAAAGCACAGGCTGAAGAAGCCAACTCCCACCACAAATATCCTGCAACACAGGAGGAGAGAAAGAATGGATGAAAGAGGAGTAACGATAAACGTGTTTATGAGGAAGGACGGGTGAACAGATGTCTGGATGAGTAGCATATTATCATGTATTACATGAAGATGGACAGATACACGAGAAAGAGAAAGTGAGATATTTAAAGAAGAAAACAGTGAATAAACATCAAGCATGGAAAAAAAGTGGCAACATTAACGTGCAGACGATAGAAGTTTGACAGGAAGCAAAAACCCAGAGGTGGGAAAATACAGCAGCAAAAACAGGAAAATAAGATGAGGAGGGAAGAGGAATAAAAGATAAGAAAAATGCAGCGCACATAGATCAGTGATGGCATACAGGAAAGAAGAAAGGACACTTGAGACAAACTCGTGTTGTGGCGATATCACACTGCGCACATCTAAGAAAACTCCAACAATCAGAGAAGTTTGTCCCTCAGCACAGTCAAAATGGTTGTGATTATTAATGCAGCACATATTCGCACAAAGGAAAAGGAAAGAAAAGAGAACCTCCCTGCCGGCTCAGAGGCACAAACTACTTTGATCCACCATTCCTCCGTCATACCTCAGAAAGAAGCTGGCTATGCATACCGAAGATGAACATGCAGGATGAAAAATCCTCCTAATTGCATCTGTATACAAAGGCCATACCTCTCTGATATTATGAGACAAAACATTAGCGCAGTCTCAGGTTATACATGTTGTGGACTCAGGGTTCATGTAAACTTCATCCTTACCCTGCTTTGTGCCACAGATCTGCAACTTCAAATGTTCCTAAACCTCACTGGAGAACATAAGATGAGGCTCTGAGAAAGTCTCCCTACCCACTTTAGGAGTTGAACTTTTTTTTTTTTGTTTGCTTATATGCTGAGTCTTTGAGGAAATGGGAAGAAAAATCTGTTTGTGACTCTCATCCAGTGGACAAAATGCAAGTTAGCCATGACTAACAAGTCAAATCCCACTTTTAAAATACTTGCTGCTCCACTACTTAATCCCTGCAAGCTCTAGGAGAAACTGCAACACAGAGAAACGTATGCTCCGGTTTTAAAAATACAAAGAGAAATCGATTTAATCTTGCATACAAGCCAGAGGAGACAATATATATGAGAATAATGCATCCCCTTCATGTACTGAAATACATACATTTGACAGTAAAATAGTGTTTTATACATCATAATTAGTCTGTTTTGACTCATCGGTCTTAATAAACAGGGGATTACAAATTCACAAAGAACTCTAATGTAACAGGAAGCCTACCCATTAGAGCTGTGCGATTAATCGAATTTTAATCACAATTACGACCTGGGTTTTTAACAATCATAAAAATAAAAATAGTCCGATTATTTTGCTCCTTCGCAGTTTACTCTTGTGCTGTTTTCAGCAACAAATCGAGCGCCACTGGCATAGCAGTGCTGCGCTCTGCTGCAGACTCCTCCCACTGCTGCAGACTCCTCCCACTGCAGCAGACTCCTCCCACAGTCCCAGTTGCTTTGGTTTAATTCAACTCCAGATGCAAACATCTCTCAAGCTATGTGCTGGACACACGGGAGGCGACGTCGCTCCTTCTCTATTCATTTTCTACTTGCGCGATGAGGCGGAAATCGCTGCCGTCCTCCAGCCGAGCAACAGGCGACATTTGTGCATGTGAAATGTTGCGCTCTGTCATGTAGACGTTCACACGGGGGCTTACGACGTGACACAAAGAAATAGAAAAATTTTCAATTTTTGTGAGTCATGACTAAATAATCCACCAGCTCTCAGAGACACAGAGATAACAAACGTAATAAACAAACATAACTTTTTCCTCACCAAAGACCAGCGCTCAGTTAACACAGTGAAAAACTCGGGATTTAAGAAACTCATCAACACTTTGGACAAACGGCATCACTGCCATCTCGTCACTATTTTAATCGTGTCTCTCTCTGCCCTGTATGATGAGGGTCATGAGGGTGTTGTGAAGGACGTGGCTACAGTTCAATGTTTCGCCAGCGCTTTGGACGAGTGGTCAAGCCGCACCATAGAGCCGAATATGATGCGGATTTCAACGTGGAAACGAAACATCTCCAGTCTCATTTATTCCAGATCACACCGGGCAGAACATAGCTGCTGCTGGTCTGAGACAAACAATGGAACCTCTAATCGTGTTAGATAATCAAGATCTCAATTTCAATCAAAATATTTGTGATTATCATTTTTCCCATAACCGAGCAGCCCTACTAACCATTAATAATAATCATGATCATTTAATCATCATTTTACAGATGCAATCAGCTGTGAAGTTACGTCACATTTTCAAACCTCATCACGAATATTTTTTTATAAAGGGAGAAAAGTTCTTCTCATGAAGCAAATCAAGATGATTTTACTCAGTGAAGTCACAGACATTAAAGTGCTGACGTTCAAGTAGCACTGTGTAACTTTGTAACTCACATCAAGAAAATGGAAAAACAGCCACTTAAAAAAAAAAAAAAAAAAACATCAGCTGAGCTTTTTTAATCGACCCAAAAGGGTTTATAATGACGTTAAATAATCTGATAAGTGCAGAATTTACTGCAGATTACAGCGAGGCTGTAATCCAAGATGGAGCCCATGCATCTCTTCCTGAGTCTAAAATCTCTGAGGTGGCTTCTTACACACCCTGTTAACTCAAGTAGCTCCTGTCACACGGCAGTTTCCGTAATGCTGATAATGTTTCAATAGTTTTCTGATATTGTTCAAAATGTTTATTGATAATGTTTATTTAATAATGCGTGTACATTTGCTTTTACAGCACAGAACATAAATAAATAATCCATAGCTTCAGCGCTTCAGTGGTCGGATCATCTGAAAAAAGCAAAGGAGCCATTAAGATTAGAACATTTATTTTTGGTTTTCCAATCAATTAGTGGAAATTAAGATATGAAGTTCACTTGTGATACACAAAAAATCATTCTATTAGCTGTAAAGGTTTTTTTTGTTTGTTTAGTTTTTAAGAGTCCAGGCTTTTCCAAATGGTTTCTTGGGTTCTGGGAAACAAACCATTTACAGTCTCAAGCTAGGTTTATTAAAAATATCTTTTTAAGTTACTAATCACATTATTTTCAAACAGCAAACATTGTGTTTTGTTTTTTCAACCCAATCTACCTTCTTCCCTTATTTCTGTCACATTTATAAAATGTGCAATGCAATATATTTCATGATCAATCATTTCAAAGCCCTCTATTACAGCTGTTGCCCTACAGCTGCAGCTAAAACAAGCACAGGTAATAATGTAGGCAGAGGATAGCCAGTTCTAACGAAGCAAAACCAGCAAAGCAAAAGCAAAAAATTAACTGCATGTGCAAAATATAACAGCAATATATTTAGCGCCTGTGGAAATAGCTTATTCAGTCCCATCTCTGCCTTCTCTCCTGCTTCTTCCTGATGGCTTAATCCACTTTCTCGTTCTCTGTCCTCCAGCATTTTTCTTCTCCTTCTTTCAACACCCAAAAACCAAAACCTTAAATACTACAGATCTCCACCAGTTTGTATAGTTTGCAACATTCCTCCAACTCTGAACTCTAGCAGGAATCCACAGCAGTGACTGTGGGTGAAACAGAAGCTGCCTCAGAATTATAACCTACTTTCTCTTCACCGTCTCACCTGGTCTATATTTTTACTCTTTTTTTCTGCACACTACCCTTCTATCTCTTTCTCCCCTTGTCTTCTTCCTCTTCTCCAACGCTCTGTGCTGTCATCTTAAATCATGAATATAAAAAACAGAGTTGAAAGGAACAAATTCATCTGTATTTGTATTTGCTTGTTTTAAATGTGGGTAGTGAGCGCTTGTTTATTTATAGAAAACTGGACAGTTTTGTAGTTCAAAGGCTGAGTTTGATCCAATACTTACTAAAGCCCAACTCTATCAAAATGAGAGACATTGTGCCTAATTATTTTAAATCAATAAAGTTAGTTTGCTCATCTGGCATGTGAGAATGAGTGAGCTCCATCAACTCTAAATTCAGCTTGTTATCATGCTGCAGTGTAAAGATGCTCACTCCCAAACTGAGCAGAGTCTCTCCACCAACACATCGGACTGCTACACCCACTAACACTTCCACACACCGTGCACTCCACAGACCCAGACAGCTACAGCTGCAGCCTTTAGACCTTCCTAGCTAAGTTAATCCTGCCTAGTATGGGAAATACGCTGCCAGGCACACCATGTGCCGGCACGTTAGACTGCTGCATGGCACCAGTGTTGTGTATCAAGGCGTGCACTTTACTGCAACTGATGCACAGCTGCACAGAGGCAGAGTTGCATGCTCATTTCAGCTTTCATCTTCAATAGTTTTGCAATGATTAATACTGTGGAATCAGTAAAAAAAAAGCAACTGTCTCTGCTTCTGTTGTTTAACCTCTTCATCACAAGGCCCATTTTTTCTACCTCCTGTCTAAAATGTAACGGTCAAAACTGCCCAACTACAAGGGCTGTTTGTATAATCTCGGTCTCTACAGAAAGCTGAGACGTGAGATTACTATAGATGTCAGAATCAAGATGTGTTTTGCTGTTAATGTGTCAAAGTAAATAATCTGGAACACAGTAGTAAATAAAGTTTTTTATATCCACATAAAAAGTGTGTGATTCTATATCTCAGAAGCCCATTGTTGGATTTTCACGATCAACACCTCTATTGACCAATCACAGTCCAGAGAATAGCATCACAATGCCCAAATGTACCATAAAAACACCAATAACCTTCTACAAAGAAGTAAACTCAAGGCTCAAGGCAGATACTTTCTGGTTTTCTAAGGTGTTTTTGTGCTAATCTTTAGCTGCTAGCTCACAGTGATGAGACATCTTTGTAATCAGAAAAAATTACATGAAAAAACGAGCAGAAGCTTTAAAGTAAACAAGCGCTCTTTTCATGCACGTATAATTGTTTGGGGTTTGAACTGCTTTGTTTGGATGGCAATGCTTGGTCGAGTTTTTCCCCCTTTATTTTGGTGTGCTTCAAGTTTGGACTGGTCCATCCTAACATCTGCAATTATGATTTGTCCTGCACAGGAAGAGGTTAAAATAACCCCCCGTCATCAGCTTATTAAAAGTCCTGTGCGAGTTTATTGCTCTCTAATGAAGGCTAATTTGACATCCATCTAGCATCTTGTCTTTTCTCCGAGCTCTCTCCAAAGAGTAGAGGTCAGTCTTGTGTTATCTCTTGCTCTGTCACTTTCTTTCTTTTCCTTTCTTCCTCCAGTAACATTTCTTTGATGAATCAACCTCGTTGCACGTTGAAAACTGTCAGTATATTGATATCCATTTTCAGGAGTGTGACGTGGTGTGTAAAGCCTAACTCAGCTGTAACGTGATGCTCTTGGTTGGATACAAAGTTGGGAGGTTTTGTTTTTCAGTCTCAGGTCTACGGATGGGAACTGATAAGCCTTTATATCATGATATCATTAACAATTCTGGCTATCGATCTGTTTTTTTATTGATTCCCTTATCAACCAAAATGGCCTGACTATTTAATATCTAAAACGAATAAACTTTGAGTTTAGGATCTGATAAATTAAACTGATCTGGATAAAATTACAGATGTGGTCTGAAAAGGGTAAATAATGCATCCCTTAATATAAAAACTAAGTAGATGTTTATATGAAGTCAACCAAGAATTCAATAAAGTAAACAATTAAACAATGACGGCTGTACTGTGACCAGCCGTCTTCCAACAACAAACAGATGTGCATGTCTTTATATTTGTAGTAGGTGAGTTTGCCAGCAGCTGTCAGCAACAAGCGGAAACCTCTGGTGGTGAAATGTGAAGCCTTTGCGGAAGCGCGAAAGACTCCCATGTTAAAAAGACCAATTTCACAGCAGAAATAAACATGTTTAAAGCCTGGTACAAAAATACTTTTCAGGATTAATAGGTCAAGTTTACCTTCATGACAACTCTGAGGGGGGTGAATTTTTTTTCTAAATCATCCGTTTGGATGTTATTTAATCTTGGAATTCGGCATAATTAGGGGCGTGTCCTTTTGATTGACAGGTATCCAAAATCCTGGGCAAAAAGGGAGAGTGTAGCACAACCGTGGTTTTTAGCCAGCTAACAGCACACCTTAGCTTTAGCCTGCCTTCCTCCGTTAGCTGGTTAGCTACCATTAGCTCCAGGTTAGCTCCAGGTTAGCTCTTGGCTACAGGCAGTTTGGAGTTTGATGGGGGTCAATCATCCACCCCCACCTTCACAGTCCCCCTCTCACCTACACCTCTTTGCCCATTTTGGGATTTTCTGGGAATGACAACACACATGATGCTGCAAAGATGGCGATAGTAGGAACTGCCCAACGAGCTTCACTTTTGCTCTTCTGAAACCTACGGGTAACGTCACGGAGGCTCCATCCAGCTTTTTCTATGGTCAGCACCAATAGAGAGCATTGACGTCTATTCCAGTGCTTTGGAAAATTTAGAACCAGGTTCCTGAGTGGAACCATTTTTGATTCCCATCCCTACTCAGATTGCTCCTGGGAAATAATGGCACCAAGAATGTACATAATAAATATCACTGTGCCATCAGAACAAAGTCAGAAACATAACTTTTAAGCTCAGAAAGTTATATAGTGATACTTCAAACAAACTATACATTCAGAAACACTCTTTTAAACACTAAGATCAAAATGATTGAGACAGACCTCTCACACATTATTCAAAAAAGTTTAAAAACAAAGTCACAAAGAGAAATGTTTCCCCTGAACTGCCCTTGTAGAGTCCACATCCTACAACATGACTACTACACGCATTGTGATGCTGATGTAGGATACAAACAGTCATTGTGCATAAAATCAGTTGTCAGAGACACATTGATAAGCAACACTAATGAGATAATCCATGAGACCATCAAAGATAACACTAAATAGCTTCAAAATCCAAGTGCCAGTAAGTCAGTGATTGCTCCACTGTGTAACATTCTTTAACTAACACAAAAGACAAGGGAAAATCCAACATAATAGTGTTTACATCAAAGTGTTTGAATCTAATGAGAGTATACAAGATAATTCATTATGTTTTCTCATTTACTTCTTCTTCCACTTGCCTGGGAAACTGTACTTTCCCCATCTGTTCAAGGCACATTGTGGAATATATTAGAAGAGTTCAATCATTGTTAGAAGGCCAGAGAGCAGAAATACAGTAACTCATATGCATCCAATCCTATACATCATTATGATCAAAGGATTATTCAGTTTTAGGTTATAATCCAAAAATACTCAAGCCTATGTGGATTATACACTCATTGTGCCACCATATGGGCAGTAAAACAATTGAGTGATAGTTAAAAACAAATTCACTGACCTCTAACCTCCCCTCGGAAAATATTCATTCATTTTGTCAGTTTTATTTAGTCTTTTCAGCTATTAAAGAGTTAATTGTTTGTAAGCAACAGAGAGACTGCTTATTTGGGTGTAGAGAAGTTAGTGTGATGTTATTCTAAGACAATCATGTCCTCTCATATTATCTAGTGGTTATTCCAAAGTGGCACCAGATAGGTGATATGAAAGGGTTAGGCCCTGGTCCTGCCTGATGAGTCTTTAATTAACAGGCTTAAAGTAAATGCTCTGCTCCTTTTAATTGGATCAGTGGGAGAGATGTGTTATCGGCTAACTGGCTTCCTACACACACAGACTTATCAGATTTAGCCTCTAGGTAAAAAAGTCCTGCCAAGCATCAGGGAGCTGTGTTGAAGGTGTTAGCGCTGATGATTTCCAAGAACTTATCCCTGTGACCTTAACCAGCCTATTGATTCTGGGAAGGAGCTTTAACATGATGTGGACTTTTAATTATTTCAATTAATTACATCCTGACAGGCTGCATTCTGGCTATTATGACCTTCCAGATAAGTTAATGAATTAACACTCAATGAAAGAGTTTATGTGCTCAGCAAAACCTTTAATTAAACATCTCTTTCCATACCGAAGCCTGGCGACATCTCTAATTTAGCCCTAGAAGACATGCCCATCGATGGAACTTTGAGGGGTTTGCAAGGGGCTGCACGGCCACAATGATGTTACCGTTCTCCAACAAGCCTCTGGAATCTGTGCTGCGAAAATGGAGCAAAAAGTTCAGCTTTTGCTCCATGAAAAGCATCAGAGATCCTAGAGCTCTGGTGACACCATCGTGGTTCACAGGCTGCTTTTCCTGGGACCACTTGATATTCTGCACATTTGACCCCTTCACGTTTGTTCTATTTTCTCTGCCTAAAATTACACAGAATAATTGTTCTCTTGCTGCGTTGTTACAAGTGAATCAGTGTAATCACCTCACATTTCCAACGCGGCGATGAAATCCCTCTAAAGTTTATCATTTATATCCTAAACAAAGCACAGCTGCAGTGAAAATGGAGCTATCCATGCAGGACGGAAGTTAAAAAAAACTCTGCTGCCTGTAGATGTACAGGCTTATTTACTTTACAATAGATTTATTTTGAGATTTACTGCTGCCTGTTGTCTTTATCCATATGGTTTTAGCTCTAACTCGTCTGAAACACAGTCAGAAACATCTGGTGTGTGGGTGATCAAATGAGTAAAGCACATGTGCAAACCCATAGGCTCCAGTTTGTTAAATTTCATTAAAACGTGGCAAACCTTTGCGCAGACATTCATTGCAGTGGTAGTTCGCTTTCAATTTGAGTAATGAATAAAAAAATAAACATGGAGGTAAATAAACTTGCTGGAAACAAAAGAAAAAGACAGGGTAAGGTCGTTGCCTCTTACCTGAACGGTCTGAACGTTATTAGGCATCTTCTGACCATTATTTTACCGTCGGTGCTGCCAGCAATCATTTTCCAAAACGAGCGACCCCTGACATGGCTAATTCCCGATGCGGAAATTAAAAGGACCGAACATCTTCCATCAGTTAGCTGGCTGGTCCTAAATAAAAACGGCACCCATATGCGCTTCTTAACTGATCCACGAGGAATGATGGAAAGTTTCATTCAGCAGGTCTCCTTCCCTGTGGATGCAAAGTGCTTTTACAGCGTGACTCCGTCGTCAGGCACGAGAGAAGTCGCCGCGGGCTCTTTGTCGACCGCTGCCTGATGCGAGTCTTAAAATAAATGGCGTTGTGGTCAAGTATGAGAGAAAAAAGTGCGTGGGGGTTTTCTACGCTTCCAGTCTATGGATTTGGAGAGAGGAGAACCCCGCTTCGAGATGGATTTAACTTCACTGCGAAGCGAGCGCGAGCGTGGCCAGTCTGCAGGTGTACTCATTCACTTCTGGAGAGATGGTTGCTTTTCTCTGGTGGAGGCTGTTGCTTCCGGTTTGAATTTTCAGAATAAATATAAATATAT